>CM077240.1:29285856-29358356 GCA_039654775.1 Spinibarbus caldwelli
AAGATCTGCAAACAGCAGTCAAAGAGATCAAACTCTCTCCCCAATGTAAGAATCTGTCATCACCTCCCACTCTCATCAGAACACAGTCTGAGACAATGCAAAGAAAACAAACACATATGGAGACTTCTGCTAGCTTTAAAGAGACATTGATTTTTAAAGGTATGGTGACATAATAAAAATAAATAAATAAAAGTGGTAGTAGAGGCATCATTCATTTGAATCAAATATTATTCTTTTTTCAATAATAATAATAATAATAATAATAATAATAATAATAATAATTAGCAGTAGTAGAAATTATTATTACAAATAGAATACATTATAATAAACAGTATTTATTTTATTCATTTTTAATTAATTTATTCGTTTTTATTTATATACTCATTCATTTATTCACTTATTTATTCTTTGCAATGTAAAGTTTTTTTTTATCCATGCCAATATGATTTCTGAGTCGTGAATCTTGATATGCGAGAGAGGGGGAAGGTTTGGAGAGAAACAAAGGATTACTCTCTCTTTGAAATTGCTTAATTGACCATTCGCAAAAAGCTTGATTGACAGGCCATCTGACCAATCAGAACGTGGGTATTATGTGCCGCCGCTGCGAAGTAACCTGCTCTGTCTTCTCTGTCAGTGTGTTGTCAGTTTCCTCTTTGCTCTGCGATGTATTTTTCACTGCGTGAGAACGTGTGTAGTGTGAGAGCGGCACTGTTTGTCGGTCATGGCAACAGTAACGACAGAGCAGGTTACTTCTGATATGAAACAAGGTCTCAGGACCCTCAGCTTTTAAATTGAGTCATTTTTAAAGAAATTCAAACAATAAATACCGTTTTGTGGCTCTTCAATATGTCGTGACACATCACTGTATTGCCTCAGTTCAAACACGTGAACCGATCATCTTTTCATTTTTACTTAAAGCACGAAATGAACATGAATAAACATCAGAAAGTGTTTTATTTCAACTGCGGAACACGACATTTTTCAAGTTCACCAAAGTTAATCTGCTCTTCTGTCTGATTTGTGGTTAAGGCTAGAAGGGATACAGCTGCAGCTACTGGGCATGCACATTTACATATTTTCCGAGCCAACAGTATAAGGTGAAACCTATGAAAATGGTTTTAAAAAGTACATAGCGCCATAGTTTCATCACTTTAGAGTGTCGCAGTGACCGTCTTTTTGCAGTAAAGGACCTGTCATAGTTTAATGAGTGGGAAGATGATATGAAGCGTCGCGGTTAACCTGCATTGAAAACAGATGAGCGCACGTGCATATAAAGCTCCCTTTCAGGGCGAAGTTCACGGGATTTTGTCCACAGAATGATAAAAGCACAGGTTTTAACATATTATTTTATTATTTAACACTCAGTATTTTAACAACGCCGGACATGACAGATTTTCTGGTATGCAAAACAAGTACTTTAAAGGAATACCTTAGCCTATTGCCATTACCGTGGCAACCAATAACAGCACAGCTTAACCCTCCACACATTTTTATATTTAGTTATATTGAAAACGTTTCAATTCAGTCTATCTTTTTTACCCCGTTTTAACATGTATTTCAATGGAGACAGGCGTAGCTGTCGGGCAAGATGGCGGATAGCAGCGGCGGCACATAATATCCGCATTCTGATTGGTCAGATCGCCTGTCAATCAAGCTTTTTGCGAACGGTCAACTGTCATTTCAAGGCAAACATTTGTTCTGCGCTGAGACAAATCTTTCATGAGTGACAACAAAAGAGTTTCTGGCCACTCGAGCCGCCCAACCGGTAGATCCAGTGACATAAAAAAGACCTTTATGCTTTCAGATTCCCAAATTACGTTTGATCCCAACTGCCAGAGCAGTGCGGTACAGAGCTAATGACTGCACCAACACATCTTGAAAATGTGTGCCCGGCATCAGCCCAAATCCCTGAAAAATCTGCTATAACGTAAAACTATGTGCTGTAACATGTCCGTGTAGTGTAACAGACTTGACCGAGAGTCAATTCATAGCTCATTCGGTCAAATCACACTGGACATGGCTGTCTGCTTCAGTTAGTTGGGCAGAAACACACTGCTCTGTAAAACTGAATCCCAGTGCTGGGAATCGCTAACTAAACCTATACACTTAACTACATTTTCTGTGCACTACATTTACTATATGCTGTTTGCTAAATAACAAGCAACAAGCTAATATATATATTTTAAGCAGCAACACAGCCCCTGACTCATTTTAGCAAACTGGTTCATTTGATTAAAAAAAAAATTCATTTGAATCATCATTCAGCAGTATTCCTGCACATGTATCTCAACCCTACATCTAAAACTCAGTGTACTATTCTTTTTATTAGCTATCAGACATACTATATTTACCTTTTTGTTGATAAAAACAAAAAACAAAAAACAAAAACAAAAAAAAAGCCAAAAAACAAAACCTGAGGTTGGGTGACCTAGCAACCACACAAAACTATGGAAGCGGATTGATCTCATTAATAATTCATGCTAAAGACAGATGCACATATGCGTATCCCAATACACGTGCACGAAAAAAAAAATATATTCACAAAAACCAATTCACGTGCACAAAATAAGAATATATACAGTATTCATAAAATACATTTCACAAATGCAAAACACAATTCACAGATGTACAACTGTGTACAAAAATTTTGAATGTTTAAATTCACGAGTGTATCATGGACTGTGAATGTATGAATCGCCTTGGATGTGTGTGTGTATTCTTGAGACTTTCCTGGAAGCGAACTCCTCCCACTCGGGACACTCGTACTCTTTAGCCATTCAGATTTGAGCATGTCGATCGACCAATCATAACCTGCCCTGGGCATACCTACCTGGATGATGCGTCATCAGCGTGAGACCACAGTTCAAGTCACGGTTCAACAGAGGTTTGTGCAGTTGATCGTTTGATTTTAGTTAACTAGCCTAGTGGAGACGTATTGTTTTATTTTTGCATGTTTACCAAAGTTTATGAAGTTAAATCGGTCGTTTAGACACTCGTTAACATGACCAGTGTAAGCCAGCGGCTGCTGTCTAGTGCAGAGTGTGTTATGATTTAATATTGATCGATTCTTATGTTTATTTAATAAAGATTTATTACTCACTTGGATACCATAGGCTACCACATTAAGATATAAGATTCATAAACTTAATGTAAAGCATAAAATAAGGTTTTGACTGATGGGACATGTTGTAAATAGATAGATGATTATGAAAATAGTTTTTGGATATTTTTCAAGCAGTCTCTTGTGTTTTTGTTTACTGAGGACATGAAAGAGGTGTCACTGCAGAGGTTGTCTTGTGTCTGAAGTCCTGCGATGGCACGCATCCTGATGATGATGTAAGTATATAATAACATGCACACATTGGAAACCATGTACATTTCATTTAAGTTTGTTTATGCTGCTGATACTATTTATTTCAGAATTGTGAGGCTGATGATGTACAAATTGCTGAGACACCCGTGACCCTACTATTCCTACTTCATCCTCTACCACAAGTTATGAGGTGATATGAATCTAGAAATTTCATTTGGAACTGTAACTCTTTCAAAAAAGTCATAATGCAAACCATCCATTTTGACAGTTTCAACAGATTTTCATGCAGTCATGCATTATTACTACATTCATTGTAGAGTAGTACCTATGACTTTGTATTTGTTAAGGCTAAAAGCTTTGTTATGCATTGTTAAATGTTCTTGTTGTTGTTCTGGTTTTATGTCAGAATTAAAATATTCAAAACAAGCAGTTGTTACAGTTTCTTTATAAGATTTATTCATTTATTAAAGTTTATTAAAGTTTTCTGAATACTTTGGGAATAAAATGTCCATGAAATGACCTGACCATGATTAATTGTAATGTGCCTGTAACATGAAATATGAATTGACAGTTATGAGGGAGTACAAACGTAGCACAACTACAGCTGAGATTGGCTCGAAACCAGTTTAACGCTGTGCTAGAAGTTCTTCAGTCAAAGGGTATTCAAACCTCAATTACACTGAATGGCTGGTATAGTGTCCCATTTAGAGTCTTTAGCATTCTTTAAAGTAAATTTCATGGCCGAATGATAAATACATGTATCAGTGTAATACGTTATATGAAGAGTTAATGAATCAACTTAAGTTAATGAATACATACATACATACATACAGGTGCATCTCAATAAATTAGAATGTTGTGGAAAAGTTCATTTATTTCAGTAATTCAACTCAAATTGTGAAACTCGTGTATTAAATAAATTCAATGCACACAGACTGAAGTAGTTTAAGTCTTTGGTTCTTTTAATTGTGGTGATTTTGGCTCACATTTAACAAAAACCCACCAATCTCAACAAATTAAAATACTTCATAAGACCAATAAAAAAACATTTTTAGTGAATTGTTGGCCTTCTGGAAAGTATGTTCATTTACTGTATATGTACTCAATACTTGGTAGGGGCTCCTTTTGCTTTAATTACTGCCTCAATTCGGCGTGGCATGGAGGTGATCAGTTTGTGGCACTGCTGAGGTGGTATGGAAGCCTAGGTTTCTTTCACAGTGGCCTTCAGCTCATCTGCATTTTTTGGTCTCGTTTCTCATTTTCCTCTTTACAATACCCCATAGATTCTCTATGGGGTTCAGGTCTGGTGAGTTTGCTGGCCAGTCAAGCACACCAACACCATGGTCATTTAACCAACTTTTGGTGCTTTTGGCAATGTGGGCAGGTGCAAAATCCTGCTGGAAAATTAAATCAGCATCTTTAAAAAGCTGGTCAGCAGAAGGAAGCATGAAGTGCTCCAAAATTTCTTGGTAAACGGGTGCAGTGACTTTGGTTTTCAAAAAACACAATGGACCAACACCAGCAGATGACATTGCACCCCAAATCATCACAGACTGTGGAAACTTAACACTGGACTTCAAGCAACTTGGGCTATGAGCTTCTCCACCCTTCCTCCAGACTCTAGGACCTTGGTTTCCAAATGAAATACAAAACTTGCTCTCATCTGAAAAGAGGACTTTGGACCATTGGGCAACAGTCCAGTTCTTCTTCTCCTTAGCCCAGGTAAGACGCCTCTGACGTTGTCTGTGGTTCAGGAGTGGCTTAACAAGAGGAATACGACAACTGTAGCCAAATTCCTTGACATGTCTGTGTGTGGTGGCTCTTGATGCCTTGACCCCAGCCTCAGTCCATTCCTTGTGAAGTTCACCCAAATTCTTGAATTGATTTTGCTTGACAATCCTCATAAGGCTGCGGTTCTCTCGGTTGGTTGTGCATCTTTTTCTTCTACACTTTTTCCTTCCACTCAACTTTCTGTTAACATGCTTGGATACAGCACTCTGTGAACAGCCAGCTTCTTTGGCAATGAATGTTTGTGGCTTACCCTCATTGTGAAGGGTGTCAATGATTGTCTTCTGGACAACTGTCAGATAAGCAATCTTCCCCATGATTGTGTAGCCTAGTGAACCAAACTGAGAGACCATTTTGAAGGCTCAGGAAACCTTTGCAGGTGTTTTGAGTTGATTAGCTGATTGGCATGTCACCATATTCTAATTTGTTGAGATACTGAATTGGTGGGTTTTTGTTAAATGTGAGCCAAAATCATCACAATTAAAAGAACCAAAGACTTAAACTACTTCAGTCTGTGTGCATTGAATTTATTTAATACACGAGTTTCACAATTTGAGTTGAATTACTGAAATAAATGAACACTGCATCCTGTTGCACAAATGGTAAGTACAAACATCTCGTTGTTCATACACTGAGTTTTCATGAGGTCTATTATAAACCTATTATATAGGTCTATTATATCATTATAAAGCTATGGTGATGAGGGCAGGGTCAGTGCTAAGTGGGAGCTAGGCTGGATATTGGCCACCCAGCATTACTGAACAAAAACTAGGCAATGAACAGAATTATTTCTTAATTTTGACCAATATACGGGACATTGTGGCTAGCACAAGACAGGTGTATTTTTGCCAACACTATCTGTTTTCATAGCAGCCGCTGGCTTACACTGGTCACGTTAACGAGTGTGCCTAAATGACTGATTTTACTTTCAAGTTTTAAGTAAACATGCAAAAATAAAACAATACGTCTCCACTAGGCTAGTTAACTAAAATCAAATGATCAACTGCACAAACCTCTGTTGAACCGTGACTTAAACTGTGGTCTCGCGCTGATGACGCATCATCCAGGTAGGCACGCCCAGGGCGGGTTATGATTGGTCGATTGACAGGCTCAAATCTGATTGGCTAAAGAGTACGAGTGTCCCGAGTGGGAGGAGTTCGCTGCCAGGAAAGTCTCAAAAATACACACACATCCAAGGCGATTCACACATTCACAGTCCATGATACAATCGTGAATTTTAAACATTCAAAATTTTTGTACACAGTTGTACATCTGTGAATTGTGTTTTGTATTTGTGAAACGTATTTTATGAATATATATTCTTATTTTGTGCACGTGAATTGTTTTTTTGTGAATATATATTTTTTTCGTGCACGTGAATTGGGATACGCATGTGTGCATCGTGTCTTTTGCTTGAATTATTAATGAGATCAATCCGCTTCCATACAAAACAATAGCAACACCACACCAACATGCCAAAAAAATAAAAAATACTTATAACACCTAAGCAACTGCAAAACATTGACCCCCCCCCCGGCTGATTTACACCTGTCATGGATAAATAAATGACACTAAAACCACCTGTAGGTGGCGGCAAATCCCTGTTTTAATGAGTAATTCATAGAATCATTCATTCAATCATTTCGTTCAAAATGGCTGATTCATTTAGAAATGAAGCAAGCAACTGTCTTTATGAATGGATCACTGAATCACTGACTCATTGATTTGTTCAAAAAGAGATTCATTCAGGAATGAAACACCACAGTGTCGCTCTGGAATCCACAAATATCCTGCTCCAACTTTTTTTGGAAATATTTTTTTTGCGAAACAGAAAAAAACAAACAATATTGTGTCTAACATGTAACTCACTCAATACTAACTTCTTGTTTGTTGAACTGTTGTATAAAATTAATGTCACATTTGCGATCACGCTCAAGCACTGATTTTCGAGAAATGGCAGTCTTGCTAGTGTTATATTATTTAACTATACCACATCTTATAAACACAAAAATAAAAACCCATACACACATTGTTATTTTTTTGCTTTTATAACTTGAATTATAGGGTAATTCTAACAGGTATCATCATGCGGTGAATACTTTTTGACTCTCAAGACGTGTTTTTGTTTGTTGGTCAATGCAACGGTCAGTTCAGTTGGTCAATGCAATGCAGGTAGTTTTTTTTTTTTCCTTTTCTTTTTTTTTTAGTATTTTTATTAGGGTAGCTTGGTTAGATTTATGTATTTACACATTTACAGTCAAAATGCAACATTCTGGTCAGTTTGATGAAATATTACTTTTTACTATTCAGGAATAATATGTACCAATGAATCATGCACAAAAAGACCATGCATTAAGAAGGTATTCTAATCTCATGTTGGCTTAAAATGACGAACGGCTTGTCAGTCGCCTAGCCATGGCTTCAAAGTAGCTTTCCCTACACAGCCGCTCTCACACAAACATACAGACGAACAGCAAAAGCCCCGCGTTTCCATTCAGCGTTTAATATCTCTATGAGCACACAGGCTTTTGAATGCTGTATAGGCAGGGAGGAGAACGCTCAGATTAATTGCCAGGGAGATTCTCCAGCCAAGCCACTGTACCAAAGAATAGCAGCCATTGTGATGTAAAAAGTGAAGAGACGCAGAAAAAAACTGTACTCTTCGATGTATGAAAAGGCCCAGCTGGTAGAATATTTGCTGTCATATGAGCAGAGGAGACTTGAATATGACTTGACAGAGCGAGCGAGAGAGTCGGAGCGCGTGTGTGCGTCTGAATGAATGCGTGCACGCTATTTAGCCCCACTCGGAGCTCCTAATGCATCCTGGGATATATTATGTGGTACATTTTGAAGGCTGTGTAATTAAATGAACACATGAACAGAGGAAGATGGGCATTATGAAGTGAACCGTAGCTCTCTGCGGTGGTAGATGGGAGGTGAGAGAGAAAAACAGAGCTTTATTTTAGGAGCACGTCTGCTTTCCCACAGGCCTCGCTCTGCCTGCAGCTGGGCTCCGACGGCACACATCACATGAGCCCCTGTGGCTGAAACCAGGTGATGGCTATAAAAGAGAGCAATGGAGAGTAATATACAGATAAGGAAGGGGAAGAAAGACTGGGAGAAGTGCTATAAATGCCAAGGTCATAGGTCCGAGGGAACACATAGACTGATAAAATACATACCGAACCTTGAATACACTGCCAGTCAGTCTGGATAAAAGCATCTGCCAAATGCATACACTTTAAAATAATGCAAGCATTGATAAGGCAGAGACTCTAGGATGAAGAAATGCAAAAACAAAATTGAAGAGAAAAAAAAAAAAAAAAACTAATTTCTCACAAAACAGGCACTTTCTTGATCTGGCAAACTCTGATGTGAACTTTATGCACCTTGAACAGACTTGAACCAATTTAATTCAAAGGGTTTATACACTTAGCATTTTTTGGTGAAGAATTAAACACTGGATTTGCAAGGTTAGTGGCATCAAATCTAGATATTCCTATCTAGATTGACTGACAGACTGACAGACGGATAGACAGGCAAACAAACAAACAAACAAACAGAAATGTCACTAATGGCACATCAATCAATCAATCAATCAATCAATCAATATTTTAAATAAATGTAAACAATTAATAAATAATCTACAGCAACAAAAATATAATAATATATAATAAATAAATAAATAAATACCACTAATGGCACATCAAGCAATATAAATATATAAATACATATACTTAGATATATGTAAATATTTAATTAAATAAATGAAAAGCAACAACACCAGCAACTACGGCTGGTCCGAATACCATTTTTTGAGCTTCGAAGCTTCGGTAGTATCAACACCGAATATTCAAAGCTTCGGAGGGAGGGGGCTGAACATATTCTTCTCTCTAATAAAGGCAGGAATCTCTGTGTCTGTCTGTCTGTTTGCATTTTTATTATGTCGAGAACCGTTCATCCAATCGACTTCACGCGTGGCGGGTGTGTTGCTGTGGACCCAAGGGAGTGCAGTGTCGCATTTTGGTGAAATATGGACACGCGACACGTTCAGAATTAATAAACTGAACAGCGCGAGCCGGAAGCGGTGCGCCTCACGCGGGCAGGGCTTATGTGCTCCGAGAACGGACACTGCACTAGTGATACAAAACACATAGGTCTGTTAAGAGCAACACTTTTAATAAGGTAGCCCAGTGCTTAATTTGTAAATTGCGAGGTCCCGGAATAAAGCGGGGTAACGGATCCGGCATGTGATTAGAGGAGGGAGAGGACCAATCTTTAGTGACTGAAAGCGTGCATCAGTTGCTTTTATAGGGTTCGTCATGAAAAACCTGGAAAAGCTATGAAATTTTAAAACAGCAATTTCCAGGCCTGGAAAAGTTTTGTAAAAGTCATGGAATTTTATTTCACAAATCTCTGTATAATAGAGTTATATTTAATCAGGTCCTGAATTTGTGTGTACATCGCATAGTTTTACTCATTCCTGCAGCTTTCAAGTTTATAATGAGGGAAATTCCTGCAAACATTTATTGAATATTGCATGTAGGTTAGATGAGTAAATAAATCCACACAAAATATCAGATTAAATCAGTCATTTGAAAACAGCGTGAGTGATTCAGCTGTACTGCGTCTTCTGTCTTTCACTCTCTCAAAGTGGCTTCACATCGGCGCATCTCGTCTGCACTACAAGAGCTGCTGCACGCTGATCCAAGACTTTCGCTCGCATCTCGGGACAGCTGACAGAAAGAAAACGCATGCATCGCATTCGGTCTTGTGATAGCAGAGGGTCCTTTCACATGTCACGTCTTTTGCGTGCTTAAGTTCATTATTTCAAATGTAATAATACATAATAGAAGATTTTTCATGAAATATATGCATGCTATAGGTCAGCACGAACGTCTTTCATTGGCAAACGGTCTGTTGCTGGTGCAGATGTTCAGCCAGGCGGACAAGTTGAGAACCGTTTCGCGGGGGATGCCAGGTGTTCGAGAGGGGAAAAAAAAGGGATATTCGAATCTCAAAATTGAAAATCGTATGCCAACACACGAATAATCGAATATTCTGGTCCAGCCCTACCAGCAACAAGAATAAGAATTAGAATAAATACTAATGGGAAATAAATAAATAAATAAATAAATGCCACTATTGGCATATCAATCAATCAATCAATCAGTCAGTCAATATTTTAAATATATGTAAACATTTAATAAATAATTTACATCAACATAAATAAAAATAAATATGTAAGATATATCAAAGATATATGTAAATATTTAATAAATAAATTAACAACGATATAATAATAACAATAACAATGATAGTAAATAAATAAATGCCACTAATGGCACGACAATCAATAAATCCCTCATATATAATATACATCTATTTATATATTATATAATATATAAATCCCTCATTCATTCATTTGTTCATTCATTCATTCATTCATTCATTCATATGTAAACATTTAATAACAACCAACCAACAAACAAACAAATGTTCTAGGGCTGCATGATATATCGCATGCGATATTTAATGCGCATCTTGTCATTAAAGCCTAAAATGTTCACTTTACAACTTTACATGGAAATAGACCAGCAAGAAATCGAACGGTGTTTTGGACAAAATAACCCGTGAAAACACCCTAAAGAACTCTATACCTTCTCGTCAATGGCCTAAAAGGCTTCAACTGGTCCAAAACTGTGCACAATTACAGCAGAGAGCAGGTAGATGGGGAATATGTCTGGAAAAATAGCAGAAAAGCAACATCATGTCTCAACGAAATCCAAAAAGACAGATGCTGCCGCAGAGCAGCACTTTTGTCAGATAGCAGCTTGAGTCCTGACGCCGAGCAGAGCACATCCTCATACAAATTGGGTGTAGCCACATCCATGCAAACAGTCTGGCCCAATCTCGTGTCAAATCTCATGGGGTTGCAATGAATCAAACCTGCAGTACCTCCTCAGCAAAATACGAGATCAGCCGTAACGTGCGAGGGGGCAAAAATCCGATTACAAAGGTCGGAAACATCACTCTTGCCTGACGTCAGTCCATTTATAGACCAAATGGTTCCTTTCTGAAATTAAAATCAGTCGCTTTGAATCATGAATCACATTCTGTTCTGCCCACTTAATATTCACTCTAGAATGCAAATTAGACTTTTTCCACTAGGTCTCGAACCAATAATTCACAGGAAAAGCTAACTAATTCAGTAGCGGGGCAGTAAGTCTGGGTGTGGTATGATGGCCCTGCGTGAACTTAGAAATAAACTACTCACCAGCTACTTGATTTACAATCCGAGATGATGTTTGCTTACTTTCTGCTCTCAATTGCATTTAGGATTGTGGATTCATTTGGCCTGATTTAGGCTCTGTCGTAAATGGCACACTAAGCCCTAGTAACTCCACACTTTAATAATGTAATGGTTTAAATATCAGGTAGAAGTCTACATCTAGGGAGACTAGCGGGCAAAAGTTAGTAAACACCCTTCAGAAACAGAAAATTACAAATGGGACACCATATGGTCTTGTGCACTTCACAGGGACGTAAACATGGGGGCCATTGTGAATTTGCAATGTCGTAAGTGTACATGACGTGCGTCATTTTGGACAGGACCATTCATGCTCCTGAGACAATTCTGGATTCAGAATTGAATTGAGAATGCAGTTTCTGATTTTGATTTGATGTAGCAGGATGCAATTGCAATTTAAATCTCATGGAAGGAAGTAGAGTGAAAGTAAGTTGAAACTGTATTTTAATACAGAAAAGCACAATTTATCAATATAAATCTGAATGATGACTTCACAAATTCTTCTTAGAAAGTTGGAAAGACTGAAGTTTGGAGGTTTAATGGGCACACAAAATGATAGATTAAAGAACAAAAAACAGATAAATAGAACAACAGAACAATAAATGGAACGACAGACATGCAGACAGAATGGCAGACAGAATGAAAAATAGAACAATATAGAGATAGAAAGAATAGTGGATAGAAAGAATAATAGATAGAACAAAAGAAGAAAATGTTAGAATGATGGACAGACAAAATGAATGATAGACAGGGAATGAATGAGAGAAAGAGTGAAAGACAGAAAGAATAACAGACAGAAACTATAGAAAGAATGGGAGACAGAAAGAATGACCGACAGACAAATAAACAGAAAGAAAGAAAGAAAGAAAGAAAGAAAGAAAGACAGACAGAATTGACAAACAAAAGAACTACAGACAAATGGATATAACAGAAAGAATGACAGTAGATAGAACGAAATACAGACAGAACACCAGACAAAGAATGAAGGAACAACAAACAGGCAGACAGACAGAGAAAGAGAATAAACAAAAGAAAAAATACAGACAGAAAGAACAACAGATAAAACAGGCAGAAGAATGGGAATGATGGACAGAAAGAATGACAGACAGACAGACAGACAGACAGAATGATGAACAACAGAAAGAAAAACAGAATGAACAAAAGAATGACAAACAGAAAGAAAAACAGACAGATGGGAAGAATGAATGAACAAAAGAACTACAGACAGATAAATAAATAAATAAATCAACAGACAGAAAGAATGAAAAACAGATAAAATGACAGACAGAAAGACAGAATAAACAAAAGAAACAGACAGACAAAAAGACAGAAAGAACAACAGACAAACACAAAGAAAGAAAGAACAGAAAGAAGAACAGAAAGGAACGACAGACAAAGAAAAAAACAACAGAATGAACGAACAAAGAAACAATAGACAAAGAACGAGAGACAGAATCAAAGAGAATAACAGACAGACAGAAGAATAGACAGGCAACAAGAAAAACCAACAGACAGATAGAATGAACAAACAAAGGAGCGACAGACAGAAACAGAAAGAACAACAGACAGAAAAAACAACAGAACGACAGACAAAGATCATTTAGAAAGAAAGAAGAACAATTTCATTTCTCTTACTCATACTTAAGTGTATTACGTGAGTTAAACTCCAATTCAGTAAATTCCTTTTCCTGCTATTCCAATTCCAATTCCCTTCAGCTTCCTTTGTGATGTGGCCAATTCAATTCAAATTCTCACTCATGAACTGAAAGGAATCCAGTTGTTCAGTTCTGAATTTAGCCCAACCTCATAACTCCGCTGAACCTGCAGTCACACTCATGACCTGCGAATCTTTCTGGAAAGCAGCTGGATTTCAATGGAAGAAACTCAATATTTTGTCCACCGTTCCTTGTAAATATTAATGAAGGCAAAAAACAGCAGTGATAATGTCCAAGCATAACAAATGTGTGGAGGGTCTGATTTCAAAGTCTCCCAAACTATGTTGCCCGCCTCTCCTGTCAATTTTGCAGTTGAAAGGATAATTGATGTCCCGACGGTATTGCGTGGTCATAAATAAAAGAAGGCGGTGGCTGGAACAGTATTAAATGTGGCTCGAAGTGAATATGAAATCAATGCTAATAGAGGCTAGAAACTCTGGACTCTATGGTGGCCTTTCAACTTCCTCATCCCCCACAAACACTACCCAGCATGCAAAGCAGCCCGAACGACATGTCACCTCCCTCCCTCTGCAAGGACACCGGCAGCAATCTACACGAGAGTCAAATTCATCATACGCAGAAGTGTTTAAAAATAAAAAGCTGTTAAATGGGGGAAACTTTACACCTTTTATGAGGAACTGATTTATCAGTGCGAAAGCTGCGGGTGTTTGCTGGCATTCCCTGTTGTGATGGTATTCCCGCGACCCAGAATGCCGGTGGTCTTTGCGCGTTTATGTGTTACAGCACTCTTTCGCAGAGGCGCCTGAAGCAGGCCACATTTGATAGCAAACGATAAATTACCCAACTGTAAAAGCTCAGTCGCAGGAGACGGGTGTAAAATACAGACGCCAAAGCTCTCTCTCCCTTGAGCCTCTGGAGGTTTTATTCAGTCCAGTGGAATAATTGTCAAAGAGCGAGCTATTTTTATGAGGTCTAATGGATCTTCGGTGAGAACACGTTTAACATGAGGTGGTGATATGAACAAAACTCCCAAACAATGTCACCCATTTTATCAGAGTGGATTGTGCCTGAATTGAGTTTCACCAATAGAGCTTAATAAAAAGGCCTTACTGTACCTCCATTATTATATTACATTCTGCACATAATACAAGTGTGATGCGTAAAAAAGAAAAAAAAAAAAAGTTTCAGTTTATAATTTCAAAATTCTTCCCATCAGCTTTTTATTCTAAACTGTAAGCTGCAAATGTTTCTTAATGAGCATTTTTGTCTCGCTTTTCATTAAAAAATTCCTAAAATTAAAAATGATATTGCGCAATTTTACTTCAAGTAAATTTAAGACTATACAGAATATTTTTTTAAATGCATTCTAGCATAAATCTAGTAAAAGTAAGTGGGCTTTATGTTTTAAACAATGGGGAAAAAAGGCCAAATAATTAATTTACTGAAGGTACATTCTATCAAAACAAATATTATCTTATATTCAAACATTATATTATCTTAGACAAATTAGCTCAATTTAAGGACAAATTTAGAAAAAGTCTTAACACAAGATGGTAAAATTGCCAATTTATTTCATAAATTAAAATATTCTCTGAATATAACTCATATTGTCTCTTTAATTTGCTTCTCAAATAAATGTAAAGCTTTTAGAGAACATATGTGATCACACACCGGCCATTTATTTATTTATTTATTTTTAGAATAAATATAACAAAATTACAAGGGTAATGATCAAAATGAGGGTAAAATTATAAATCAATTCATTAACTAAAAATATTTTGGTCTATAAAAAAATATATATTAATTTAAAAAGTCTCAGATTTATTCTTATTTATCAGATTTACTCTGCTTTATTTATTTAATTTATTCCCAGAAAAAAAATCTTTTAACCTCCCATAAAAGTATCTTGTTTTCCTGGAAACTGATTAAGGCCTGATTTTTTTGCAGTGTACGCACTGTACTGTGATAAAATCTCCTGAAATTTCACACTCGCAGTCTTTACCTCGGACAAGGTTACAGTGTTTTTGAGGGGTATGCGCTCTAGCGTCTCCACTGGGCTATTCCCCAACAATCTGCCAGGCCGGTTCCTCGCTCGCTCGCCACAGTCCGCCTCTGCAGCTCTAAGACCTCCTGGAGCATGACGCCGTGTGTTAGACGAAGAATCCCGCAGAGTAAACCGGACCCTGCCCAATCTTATTTCCCGGCCTGTACGTCTGACACCTGTAGAAAGCCTCTATATCAGACTGAACGGCAGGGACAAACGCTGAGCTCATTCACACTTCATTCCTTTGGGCGTCCGCTTATTGACCGTGAAAAGCGTGACCATATTCTCGCTGCCCTTCAACAATGGCGCTTCAGTTGCTGCTACAATTACAATTACAGCCACGAGGAGGAGGTCAGCCCAGAGCTTCCTCCATCCCACACAGAGAACCTGAATTTATATGTTAGTATGTGAGGAAAAATCATACTGCACTGAGCTCAAGGCGCAATGAAGACAGAAGGGAATGACTTTAGTGGGACGAGCCACAGTTGTATAAAGATGCGAGAGAAAGAGAGAGAGAAAGTGCATGTGGATTATAGGGATTCTTCTGAGATGAACACAATGGAGGGTCTAGAAAGCAGATTGTGAGTAATCCCTGATGCCAACTCAATTTCAGTTTTACTCTGCTTTATTGGCATGACAATAGGGAGAGCGGAATAAGACGTGTCGCCTCCTTAAGCAAACTGTGCACCACTTTTTTTCATCGCACTGTATATTTAGAAATCTTTCTTTAAGATACTTTAAAAACTGTTGTTTGGCATGTCAAAGTAAATTTTCTACACAGCTGGTGAAATGCATTTTGTGTGAAAGCAAATTTATAATACATTAAAACAATTGGGGTTACACTTTAATTTATGGTGTCCTTGTTACAGAGTAATATTAATAAACTGCATGCACTTACTATATGGTTAAGGTTAGGATGAGGGTTTAGTTTAGGGTTAGTTGCATGTAATTCTACATAATTTATTGTTATTACTATAGTATGTAGCATATATAACAAAGTGTTACTAAACTGGAGTAGGATTTAATTTGAAATTTTTTGTACATTTACTTTAGAAATATCTAGTAAATTTTACAAATAATTACAAAGAAACCACAACTGACACTGAATTAAACTTGAAAATTGTATGTATAAAAACTCAAGTAGTATTTTCTTTCTATTAAAGTAAAACATACCTTAATAATCAGTATATATTTTATTTACAACTTTGAAAAATAATTTTTACAGTGTGTGCAAGTCTGTATCCATCTATCATCTATCGCACAAATTGCTTACGTATCCCCCAGTGATGTTTACCCCTAACGTGGACAACTGCATCAATTGAAGATATTTTATGGCTGTATGTTATAGATAATTATGGCTGCATGAAGTAGTTGATTTCTTTTTCTGCTAATAAATGGTTTCATTTAATAACAGTCATTCTGCAATATAATTATGTGCATTTGTTTTAGCTCTTTTCTATTTCCCTAGAGTACTACTTGAGTTAAAAAAAATGCCATAACTTATGTCACTTTCACTTATTAGTAATACCAAAAGAAGTCAAATAAAAAAGCAAAATGACAACAGTGCCACACGTGTCACCTGAATGTATAAATCACACAAATTGGTTACGTATCCCGCAATGATTCAACTTGTTTACCCCTAACAGGTGGCAAATCGTGTCTTTTTAAAAAAAAAAAAAGTATATTACTGAGTCAGCATGTTATAGATGATTACTTGTTTCATTTGATAGCAGACATCCTGCAATATAATTATGTGCATTAGTTTTAGCTTTTCTCTTGAGTACTTGAGTTAAAAAAAAGAAAATGACAACTTATACCACTTTTACCTATTTGCGATGCCAAAATAAGTCAGAAAAATCTAAATGACAGTGCAAATGGAGAAATTCTATGATCACTGTTTTTCTCGTAAAATGTAGATAATGTTAAATTGGAGTACTGTGGCACTATAATACATAATGATTATAAAGTACGGGAATGCACATATTATAGAAATCAATAGATATTGTACTAGAACTGTGCTAAAAAAAAAAAAAAAAAAAAAAAATACATTACCAGGAAAAAAAAAAAAAAAAAAAAAAAACCCTTCACCAGTTTTCTCATAGAGATTCAGGTAGTCTACCTGGTCAGACTTCAGATTTACTGTAACAATTTTATGTTTCCAAACTGGGTTAGATGCTGCATGTGGTTTTGATTATGGTTCATTTTCAGAATGCATATCTGTAGACCTCACAAGACACTATGAACGTGTTAAGAATCAACAACCAGTCTTATGCAGAAATATATGCAGTGGCATTTAAAAAATAAACAACCAGGAAAAACCTAGGAATACAATGTATGCTGATGCAGAGGGAAAACTACAATGCAATATGCCATACACATGTCAAAGCCACCATAACCATTGCAGAAAAATCAATTAACAACTTTTCATTTCTGAAATGATCGTTTGATGAACAAGTTTTCTGAAGACAGCAGAAGCAACTATTATAAAAATAAAGGTGCTTAAAAGGTTCTTCACAGTGATGCCATAGAAGAACCATTCAGTCAAAGGTTCTTTAAAGAACCATCTATTTCTTACCTTTTTATAATCCGAAGAACCTTCTTTCACCACGAAGAACCTTTTGTGAAACAGAGTTCTTCAGATGTTAAAGGTTCTTCATGGAACCAGTTAGACAAAAAGGTTCTTCTATGGCATCATGAAGCACCTTTATTTTTAAGAGTGTACATCCCTACCAATGTTGAATGTACTAATATGTGTGTGACTGAATGTAACTACTGGATGTAATAAAAAATATTGTGTGTGTCATGTTTACATTAAAAAAATTTTTGGTTTAAAAATGAAATTATCAGTTTCCAGAGACGCTGTCTAGCGTGTGAATGACTGTAGACGGCACAAGCTCCTCATAGATGCTGGAAAGCTCCACGTGTTCTCAGCTGCATGATTCACTATTCTATGCGACAAATATCAAAACAACAAAGACAACATCAGCTGAACCACAAGTTGAACTGTTCATTGGTAGTTGGTCAAATGGACCAAACAATAAAACATCAAACCCTTACATATTCTACAGTTTACATTTTAGAGCCTCAGTATGTTCACTTGCTTTTAAAAATCAAATTGGAATAAACAAATTAAAAATGCTTTCATTTTTACACTACATAAAAAAAATAACTGTACAAGAACCTTGAAAAATGTACAAGACAAATACATTAAATAGTTACACAATACTCCAAACAACTGATGAGCTATAATAGGACATTTCAGTGTGTAGGCAAAACATTGTGCATTCATATAGTTTAACAGATTTAATCAATGTTAAAAATGGACTGACATATTCATTTAACAGATGCCAAAGCAAATTTATGTGAATTAAGGTATACATTTATCAGTATGTGTGTTCCCAGGGAAGCAAAATGGTTTATGGCTAGGACTATTTTACTAGTCGAACTTCATTTTATAACTAAACTGATTCCGGTAAAATAAATAAATAAACAAATAAATAAAATGGTTTTTATTTTTAGTAGTTCTAGTTTATAAAGTCTTATACAGTTAAAACATAGGTTTGTTATAAAAAAAAAATAAAAATAGATTTTATAGTTTTTATTTTTAGTAGTTATACAGGCTTATACAGCTAGTACACAGACTTGTTTTAAAATAATAAAATATATTTATAGTTTTTCCTTTTAATTGTTATATTGTTTATATAGTCTTATATATTATTAATATGTCTGTGTGAACATAGTCAATGAGACTAAAAAACAAAACAAAAAGAAACAAAAGCAAACCAATTTACTGTGATCCAGAACTTGTGAACTGCCGTCAGTCTCTTGTTAATTTGAAAATTACATTTCACACAGAGCCAAATAAATCCACAAAATCTCCAAACGTTAAGGTCAAGGAGAATATTGATCAAGCCAAGCAAACCAATGTTAATCTCCACTCGACTCCGCCGGAAAGCAAAGCAAGGCTCAGTAAAGGAATCAGCGGCTCTCCACCTCGGCTCATACAAAAGAAAGCTGAAGTCAGAGTGCCATTGTGTCTCTCCTGAAAATGAGACAAGTAAATGTTGCGAGTAAATGTTTGGAGCTGTCGGCACTTCTTTATTAGACCAAAACATCAAATTAAGGGAAGAGCGGCATGCGAGATAAAGCAAGCACTAGAAATAACGGCAGCGCTGAAAGGACTGATTGAAAATGGAAATATGAGGATGTGAGGTATGGGCAGCAGTGTTTCAAGCACATTTTCATAATTGATCGGGCATGAAGTGCGCCACTGAACCAGAAATCAGAAGTCATTAGTCAAGGCTTTGAGAAAGGCCGAGGCTTTCAAAAAGGTTGAAACGGTACTAGGAATTCATGATGTGATTTTTTATTATAATTAGTCTTTTCCGACATCATTTTGTCTCATGTACACACTTCAAACAACACAAGCTGCACAAACTAGACCGCCATGCGGTCATTCTACATCAGCGATGAATCACAACAGCCATATACACATATAAATTATGAATTGTCCACCTTCATACCATATTAAAAAGGCCATATGCAGACAGACTTTCTGGACAAAGGATAAACAAATGCAACAGAAGCCATTTGCTCCACGTTAAGCATCCGAGAAGCTAAAACCATCAAATCAATTCATTTTATTTTACGAGGCGCCAAGTATGCTAAAAGCACTTGTGGCAGACATTCAGTCTCACTTCAGCGTCCACATGCTCTCTCTGTCTCACGCTGAACGTCTGTCTGTCATTCGCTCGCTCGCTTTCCTGCAAAGCCACAGCCACATCCTCACACTGGCATCCTGGGTATTAAAAAATAAGCCATACGACAATAAAATAAAAGAAAACATGAAATCATTTTAATTTATACACATCAATAGCATACGCTTTTTTTCTTTCATTAGCCAGTATTTACATATAATAATTCAAATATATTTTATACAGTACATAACAGACACAAAAAATAATAATTTTTGAATTTTATATTTATATATTCTGTATTTTATATATAAACACATTTCTTTTTTAAATATTAGCATACTTAGCACAATTAATACCATATTATATTATAAAAATGTAAAAATGTGCACGCACAAACACATAGTATTTCTATAATATTTTATTTTAATATATAATATAATACAACACAACATTATAAAGCCTCGTACCGAACGGTTCAATACAAATACGCGTATCGTTACACCCCTTATACATACACGTAAAATAAAATTTGGATTACACAAAAAAAAAAAAGAATAATATTAAAGTTCAGTTTGTGTGTGTATGTGTGTGTATGCATGCAATATATATATATATATATATATATATATATAAATATAATATTATTATATAATATAATACTATATAAATATTATAAACTATAATATAATTATATAAATAAAAATTATAACAAATAAAAATAATATAACTACATAATTTCTAATATATATTTTATAATTTTTTATAATATATGATATTCATGAAGATAGTTTACATTTTTATAGTTTATTTAAATATGATCAAAATAAAGAAAATAATTGTGTCTAATTTCACACATATACACATACACAAATTATAAATATTTTATATTTTCAAAATGTTATATCTATACTTTATTTTTTTCTAAATAATATACATTATAATATTAATAAATATATAAAGAATATAAATTAATACAAATATATAAAAAAATATTAGCAAATTTACCTACACAACTGCCATGCATCTTCCAAAAAATTCTAAATTAAGCAAACACTGCAATCTTTCAAGACAATTAATTAAGTAAACAAGTCAATAATAAAAGAACAATGAAATTTATTTACGTAGAGAGCATGGAGTGGTTTTCATCTTTTAATGTCAATATTTTAGTTTGTTTAGTAATAAATATCATAAGGTGGGCGTACTGTATTCACACGTAGGCACCTGTCAGTCGTGTACAGACAAGAGCTGTACTCAGTTCAACTGACTGTTACTTTTTACTTTAGTATCGATTTTGAGGAAGGATCCATACATGTTTTCCTCTCTAGATTGAGCTGAACAATATTTGCTGCCTGTCAGGTTTGTGGCCTAAAACCTTCATTCAGAAAATCCAGCTAAGGGCAGCGGCTTTTTATGACATGCCAAAACACACCGTCTGCAGGACCACCAGAGATCCCTTGCATCCCTCCGCTCAACAACAGACCTTCTTTCTGATACACACTCACAAAAACACAAGGGCAAACCGAGCACAAGAGCGTGCAGCTCATGACATCACACAGCCAGCCTTGACAACAGAAGCGGGGTCACGAGGGACCCACGGAGAACAGGTTCGCCCAGGAAGATGGTGAAGTACACGAGGAGAGGCCCTGCGGCGTCCCACTGGACAAAGTGTTCCTCCTGAACTCTCCGTGACCTGCCGCTCCCCTGCCTCCCAGCGGCCCCACCGGACACCGGCTTCCAGATACGGCATGCTTCACCAAATTAATTCCTCTGGTACTACATCAGCGGTGGAGGGAAAATAACATAATCATCCACCCGCCCCATATCCAGGCAACCGGCACACGAAAGTGTGCCAAGTCAGTTTGGTTGACAGATTGCACGTTACAATACAGTGTTCATGGCTAATCACCTAGCCAGCTGATACATGCACAAACACTCTCCGCAATTATCCAGTTCATGTGCTCGCTTCACTCCAGACCTCAGAACAGAAGATGTTTGGAAGATGTCTTTCTGACTCTCTACTAGTGATATATCAGCTGATATTTGGCCATTTTGAGATAACTGGCATTGATAATGGAGACATTTGGCTGACTAACAGGGTTAACTCTCTCGTGTCAGTTCTAGAATTAACCGGTAGCCTCATCAATGGATAAACACTTTGTCAAAAATGTTTTTGTGAACTGAAAAAAAAAAAAAAGGTTAATTTTAAAGAGTGTAACAGAATTGCAAAAGTAATGTTTTACTTTTCACTTTTTAAATGATCAAACAGTACCTAATATTTGCTCTTTTCATATTCAATATTTAATTTAAATACTTGCATTTTGTGCAATTCCATAATACACTTCACTTTTTAAATAAATCCCTCAATATTCACTTAACTCATATTCAATATTATTTTTTTAAATATATGCAAATTTTTGCGCAATTCTTTTATACACTTCACTTTTTAAATTACACAATATTGAATTAATATTCAATATTAATTTTTTTTTATATATTTGTATTTTATGTGCCATTGTTATACACTTCACTTTTTAAATGAACAAATTACAAATATTCGACTCAATATTTCTTTAAGTATTTGCAATTTTTGCACAATTCTATTATACACCTCACTTTTAAATGAACAAATTACACAATATTTACTCAATTCATATTACTCATATTCACTATTTAATTTTTAAATATTTGCAATTTGGCACAAATCATTATACACTTATAAACATTTTTCAAAATGCACAAATCACACAATACTAATTAATCTATATTTAATATTTCATTTAAATATTTGCATTTTACACACATTTCTGTTAAATGCTTCACTTAAAAATTTTAACTTCATTCATATTAAATATTTCATTGTTTGACTATATGCAATTTGGCACAATTTGTTATACACTTCACTTTTTAATTGAACAAATTACATAATATTTCTTCAATTTATATTTAGCATTTAATTTTTTTCAATATTTGCAATTTTTGCACAATTCCATCACATATTTCATCTTTTAAATGAACAAATTACACAGCATTTACTCAATTCATTTTCAATATTTCACTTTTTAATATTAGCAATTTGGCACAAATATGTTTCATTGTTTTAATGAACAATTTGCACGATATTTACTTTTAATATTTTTTTTTTTTAATATTTGCACATTTTTATGCATTTATGTTATAGGCCTATGCTTCACTTTTAAGTGACCTAACTATACAATATTTGCTCAATTCATATTCAGCATCTAATTTTTAATTTTCGGCATATATATAAAGCACCCAAATGATTGATTACATTTGCCAAAATAAGCAATGTCCATCAGACCATACAGCATAGAATATTGTGTCCCACAATGCAATGCACTTGCCTTGACCTTACCTTTCCAGTGTGATAGATGAATCAGAATGAGTCAGAAGAACAGATCAATCAAAAGCAATATTTGTTGGACTGTGAAAAATATTAGTATTGGCTGCTGAAATATCTGATCGGTCAACCACTATCTTTCACTGTTGGATGCAATCATCATCTTAAAGCGAGAACGGAGCAGAGCACTACTGCCTAACACTATGAAGGAGCCAGGAATCTGTGCCTTTCCCCTCACTCACTCATTCACTCACTCACTCACTCACTCACTCACTCACTCATTTGACTTCCAGGAACGCTGCTAGCGTGTTACTGTCATAATTCCACTCATGCTCCTGCAATTCAACAGAAAAAAAGCACATTTAAGCAGTTTAAGAGAGAAAGGTGTTTCCCTTAAACTAGCCTTGAGAGTCATTTTACTCTAAGCCTCTTTAAAAACATCATTTGATGCTACATTTTGCTTGAGAGAAACTCCTAATATCAGAAGCTGGGAAGTGCTTGTTACTTAGGAAGCTGGGAAATGCTGGGAAGGGCTCATTTCTTGGGTCATTTGAGGACACCAGAAGAGCCTTTAGTCAGTAAATATGTAAATTTCTAGCGTATTTACTTTGATCAACAACCAGCTACACAACGCACGGATTGTACTTGCATCTCTCAAAGTCTCGTTTTCATTAGCATCGAATTAAATACACCGCTAAAGTCAATACAGGTTTCACCAGAGTCAGAGGAACTGGTGCTCTTGGGGAAAAGAAACAAACAATAACATGTTCGTCACAATATATCACAGCAGATTCTGCCAATGCTGGCTGCATCATTCATTACAGCAGATCAATAGCTCGACCAATGGCGTGAGTTTGGGGCGGGACTATCTGTTCATCCGACTAATGGCAGATGAGGAGTGTGTTTAGAAAACCTGTGAACAGTGATACATTCGATGCAGAAAAGACATACTTCACCTGTTTATGCACATCTTTCACATAATATTTGCTATATGGTTGATTGTTTTTCTACTTCTGCAATTAGTATTGTCTGGAATTACATCATTTTTGGTTCAAGATCCTCCAGCTGAATACCACCAATTTGCAAATATATCTATATAAACACATTCTACCATTTGAAAGTTTGGGTTCTGTAAGAATTTTTTGAAACAAGCTCACCAAGTTTGCAAAAAAAATAAATAAATAAATAAAATAAATAAATAAAAAACAGTAATATTTTGAAATATTATTACCATTTCAGATGACAGTTTTCTATTTGAATTTCTATTTTAAAATGTAATTTATTCCTGAGATGCAAAACTAAATTTTCAGCATCGTTACTCCAGTCTTCAGTGTCACATGATGCTTCATAAATCATTCTAACATGCTGATTTGCTGCTCAAGAAACATTTCTTATTATTATCAATGTTAAAAACAGTCATAGCACAGTTGTAACTTAATATTTTTGTGGAACCTGGAATACACTTTTTTTCAGGATTCTTCGATGAATAGAAAATTTAAAAGAACAGAAATATAAATCTTTTGTAACATTATAAATATATTTACTGTCACTTAATGCATCCACTTAATGCATCCTTAACACTTAACTTACATGAAATTAACATGTAATTTACACAATATTTTGTTAGCCAGAAGACACCGTTACCATTTTAATGGCTAAATATATTGGTCTTTGCTGTTTTTCTCCTCCCTGTGTGCATTGTACTGTAATAGATTGGTGGAAGCAATATAATGCCATAGAACTAATACCAGCCACGTGACATTTAATGTAAATGTCAAGATATTCATGTTTGTATGTGTGTGGTACCTGAAACATCATTCTATCTATCACACTAGGCCAAAGTTGCTCGAGATCCACCTAAAGCTACAGTACATTACACGCGTGGAAGGTAATGTAGAAATTTCTTAGTTATTTATAGTTATAGGACTTTCATTTACTGTCTTTAGGAACACAGCACAGGTTTCATCCACCGTCTGCATTTCATTTATGACTTCTTGCATGATTTACATCTGCTCTGAAAATAGAAAGACGTGTTAAAATGCGCCTCCACCATCTGGCTCTCATGTCAATGCATTTCACCTGTAAATATTTATATGTGTGTATGCACTGTATGTATGTACATATGTATAATATACATGTATAAAAAACTCTGTGAAAAACAAAGATCAAAAGTTGGAATATTGTCATGCATCACACAAAACACTATATTTAGTCACTCAAGAAGTGGCCGAGCCCATTTTAAGTGCTCATAACAGCGCTGTCCTTGAGGGAGGATATTTTTCGTTGCGCCTGTATTGTAGTGTCGACCCCAGCTATCGTAAATCTGCGTAAAGGCCACCTGTTCATTGGGAACCGCAGACAAATGTGTCTGTACTGCACTCATGTTTTTGGACTTGCTGAAAATTAGGTCAGAACAATCTAATAAACAAGTCATTTTATTCAGGCTGTCCTCATTAAAACGTCTCACTCTTGACAAAGTTAAATAAAGGGTTTGAGAAGGTGGAGCTTACAGCTTATTGGTCAGCAGAATGCCCTTGCAACCACCTAGCAACCACTCTAGAAACCGCATAGCAACATGGAAAACACATACAACATCCTGGAGTTGTGGCAGCAGGTTTTGTACACACAAAAGTTTGAAATAATTTTTAAAATGTTTTTATAAAGAAGTCTATTATTTGCTCACCAGTTACCACGGCTGCAGTTATTTGATTGAAAATGCAGTAAAATCTGTAATATTGTGAAATATTACTAAGATAACTGTTTTCTATTTGAAGATATTTTCAAATGTAATGTATTCCTGTGATGCAAAGCTGAATTTTCAGCATCATTACTCCAGTGTTCAGTGTTTCCTGATTCTTCAGAAATCATTCTAATAGCTGATTTGCTGCTCAAGAAACATTTCTTATTATGAATGTTGAAAGCAGTTCTTTGCTGTGCAATATTTTATTAATTTATTTGAAAGAAAGAAAGAAAGAAAAAGAAAGAAAGAAAGACAGAAAGAAAGAAGGAAAGAAAGAAAGAATTTTTTTTAGTAAGGATGCATTAAATATAAGTCTATAATTTTTATAATTTTTATAAATATTTTTACTGTAATTTTTGAGCTAATTGAAATAAATGAAGTTCTTTTCAACTTTTTAAAGAATAATATGTAAAATTATGTAATATTAAATGTATTATATTATATTATATTATAAACTGTTTCAACATTCAACATTATTAATAAATGAGCAGCAAATCAGCACATTAGACAGATTTCTGAAGGATTATGTGACACTAATGAAGCCAATGAAATTTCAGCTTTGCATCATAGGAATAAACTATATTTTAAAAAGTTTTAAAACAGAAAACAGTTAATGTAATGATATTTCACAATCTTACTGTTTTTACTGTATTTTTGATCAAATAAATGCAGCCTTGGTGAGCATAAGAGACTTTTCCAAAAAACAAAAAAACAAACAAACAAAAAAAAAACCTTAATTCCAAACTTTTGACTAGTGCATTTTCTTCATAATATTTAAAAATGTTTATCTACACTTTTAATACAAAATATAACTAAACAATAATAATAATTTTAAAAAACTGTGAAAAAGAGAATGGCCACAAAAATGAATCAATAAATTCTTAGCTGGGAAATTCAAGCAAAACCTCTCACGTCAAACCGTGAAACCCTGAGAGCCGAATGGGGCGTCACTCTCGCTGATGTCCTGACGTTTGATTGTTTGCTCATTGTGATTATCTACACCGTGGGACACGCGAGAACCACGGGCGCCTCTTAATGCACTGCGTGTCGAAACCCTTTCAGGCTGTCCGGCGGCTGTGATCTAACTGAGCCTATAAACAGCTACCTCACTGAGTGTTTTAAAGTAAAGACAGGTCCCAGCAGTGGTGAGGCTTTCTGCGGGGCCATTAAAAAATGATGTGG
Organism: Spinibarbus caldwelli; assembly: GCA_039654775.1. NCBI lineage: Eukaryota > Metazoa > Chordata > Actinopteri > Cypriniformes > Cyprinidae > Spinibarbus > Spinibarbus caldwelli. The sequence goes on from CM077240.1 coordinate 29,312,965, forward strand.
CCCGTACGGTTCAGAGCCCGTTTCCCGCCGCAATCTTGGGTCAGCCAGAGTGCATCGCGCACGCAAGTTATTGGACCGGTTCACGCCAGAGCACATCACAACACACACACGCCACTTAACCTGCTCCCAAACCCGTCCCCGAGGAGAGCGGTCACGTAACGGTCAGGCAGCAGTCGCTCAAGGGAGCTAAATGCAACCTGCTATAGATTATCAATAAGAAATTTGCCATTTACTAGCTGAATATCAATAAATAGATTTAAAAACTGAACACACGAGGAGTCAAAGACTCAATAAAACAAAGCATTCGTTCCGATGTGACCTTCAGTGGGAAATCAATAAATAAAACATGGCTGTGTGAATGTGGCTGTGGAAAGTGCACTACTTTTAGCTGCTACATACACAGCTAGCGCTGAGAATCAGACTGATGTTCAGTTTATTCAGATTTTTTTTTTCAATCAATCAGTTTAAAGGCTGAAATTAATCAATGAATTATGTTAACTAGGTGGTATTTATACTTTTATACTTTTTTTTTTTTTTGCCACTAAAGATTTAGCAGTGTTTGCTAAGGCTAGCATTTTAATTACTACAATTCACTTTCACCTCCTTTGGCTCAGGCGAGTAAAAATGCTTACTAAACACTAGGGGTGACCCCGAATAGTCGACGATTCGAACTACCGGATTTCTCCCAATAAGTTAATATACAGCCTAAGACAATTCTGTAATTGCAGAACAAACAACAATGCAGAATATTAATAACCATGACTGGGACTGTCATATACATAACATTATAATGAGAACATTATTATAATAAAATGCTGTGAATTTTTAGAGTTTAGTAGCCTTGTTTCTGCATGTTGTTGCGTGAAGAACGCGTCCACAAAAGGAGTTCATTCAGAGCCACGCCGACACGTTCGCATTCGGGGCATTTGGTGCAGATAGCCTATAAGTCATAATATTAACGTTATGTTGTATAAATAACGAAGCGTAATCTATATGAGATAAATGATGAGTTAAATCCCATTGATTAAAAACATGTTATCAAATGCTTCATTCTACCGGTCATCTTCTGCACGCGCAGCTCAAAACAGAAATGCAGAACATAACTACTGTCATATACATAATGTTATAATGAGAGCACTATTGTAAAAAATGTTGTGAATTATAGGTTTTCGCTGCCATTTAATGCTATCTTTTAATGAAAACATAAAACATTATTTTTGTATCGACGAGGCGTCCGTTACACATTTTCCCAGTGTGTTAACATCAGTAATTATGATTGTCGAATGTCTGACTTGACTCTTGGTAATGTATTTTGCCCCGCCCCCAAACATATGATTCGACTATCGGCAAGATTCGAAAATTCCAATTCAACTATGAAAATCCTTAGTCGGGGACACCCCTACTAAACACTAAGAATAGCTGGTTTTGTTATGCAGACCTGGCAACCCTGAACTGCAGCAACATTTTTTACAGTGTATTCCTTTGTTACATTCTGTACTTTTAAAGGTGCTCATATTTTTTTCAAAAGGTGCACTTGTGTTCTTTATTTCATATTATCATCTCCATAGAATTTACTTGGAAACTACAACTAGCCAATCATTTAACACTGGGAATTCTTGCCTACTCTGAAATTGCATAATTGCTTCTCTCTCTTAGTGTACTACAGTACATCTTTGTGTCAGGTCTCCATCTCCCCCCGTGGTGACCCGGAGGGTGTAACCACAGAAATCTGCCTCACAGAGACCCGTCACTCATCCTTACAGAAATAAAACCTTTCAAACAAACACCTCCACAAAGCACAGGTCACATGTTGACGAATGCAGAAACGCTCTTTTTTCAGTCACAGACATCGTGGCTGTTTTTATTTGTTCTGTGATTTCATCTGAAAATCCCAGCAACCACTAGAGACTTACAACAGAGATAGAAGCTCTCCAGACTGCATTTTAAGGCATCATTACATGTACCCTTCGAAAATCACAAAGAGCTCAGAGACAAAAGTCATCTAATGTGGCGTAGTAATCTGGAAAACATCAATTATAAACGCTGTACTTATTCATTCAACATCAAAAATTATTAATGGACATTTCTACCCAATATTTGTGTGTGCCATTTATTTTTATGTACCATATCATTTGCCTAGAAACATACTACTATCGAGCTCTAATGGACCCAATGGAGAGTCAAGTTTCTCATGCTCTTCATATGAAAAGTGCCATTTATGTGTGCTAAAAATATAAATATAAACAGCTTTAGAAGGCACTTCTAAAAAGCATCTTAAACCGGCCTAAGATGATCTACTGAATTTGAATAGGACAAAACAAGCATAAAAAGCTAAAACTTACTGAACAAACCAACTAATCAAATTATTTCTTATTTTAATTCATCCTCTCAACATATTATTTACTTTATTTTATTTTATTTTTTTAGACTGATTTTAGTGGGATTTCTAGACCTGAAAAAGTCATGAAAATTAATCAAATCTTAAAAATCTATGTGCATTTCAACAATAAACATACTTTTTTATACCAAGCTCTAAATTATTTTATTGGGTGAAAATTAGGATAAAAACATTTTAAAAACTTCTTATCTTGAACCAATGCAAAAACAAATGCAAAAATCATGGGGTCTTCAAATATTGTTCTGGAAAACTGCATGGTCAAAAAGATTGAGAACTGCTGTTTTAGAAAGGGTCTGGTCAACTTTTCAACTCCAACCAGCTTAAACCAGCAAACTGGTAGATGGTAAGGCAGCTCTATTAATTAAAAAAAAAATAAAAATAAAAAATAAAATCATAAAAAACATTTTTTTAGAACTATGAAGAATATCTGTTTGCTAATAATAGATGCATTCAATATGCACTGCAAATAATCCATCAAAATTTTGTATGGAAAAAATACAAACACAGTGCATGTGGCACAGATATGCATGCATATACAATGTATATCTGCCATTGCGTTTATATGGATGTCCACAAACATGCAAACACAGCACATTTTGATAAATGCTGAAAGCAACGCGTGCAGTAAGAACATATTACACTCTCATTTCCAAAACAAACATGCTGCTCATGTTTGTGTGCGACTGCTAGATTTATGTTGTTCCTGTGTGGGGGTTACATGGGAATACATTCCCTCCCATTTGACTTCTCACTGGCACTTGAGCTTGCAGTGCCTCAAGGTTACACACACACACACACACACACACACACACACTCTCCGAGACTATGTAGATAAATGACTCTAGCGTGCTAGAGTTTGATCCAAATGAAGCAATGATGTAGCTCAGTGGCCCGTGCCCTACATCTCAGTATGCGTGTGTTTGTGTGTAGCTACAGTAGCTGTGAGCTCACCAGCAAATGCCAAAGCTTCTACTTTATTAGACAGAACTGCCCTGGGCTGAAACTGAATAGCCCTAATGACAAAATATGAGGCGTGATGCAGCCAGCAGGCCCTAATTGAATCGTTTGTCTCGCAGTTTCTGAAATTATTGCTATGGAGACACTTAGCTGCACTTTCCTGACCATACGAAAGCATTTAAAGATTTGAAAACTAACTCTGTTGCACTCTGAGGCAAAAAATGGAAGTCTTGGCTCTTGGCACAGAGGTTATTTTACAACATTACATCCATGTAAATTTATGTGACAGTCCAAATCAGAGATTGGCAACGAAACAATAAAGTGACACTAATTTGTCTTGGCTTGGTAATTATAATATAATATAATGTAATGTAATGTAATGTAATATAATATAATATAATATAATATCATATCATATCATATCATATCATATCATATCATATCATATCATATATAATTCAAAAGTTTGGGGTCAGTAAGTATTCTTTTTAAGAAATTATTCCAGACACATTAAATTGATCAAAGAAGACATTAATATTTGAAATAAATGCTCTATTTTGAACTTTTTATTGAAAAAAAAAATACTGAAAAATAAAACTTAATAATAATGAGGAGCACTACTGTTTTCAACATTAATAATTATAAGAAAACGTTTCTTAAACAGCTAGTCAGTATATTATGTGACACTGAAGACTGGCGTAAAACTGGAGAAAAAGCAGCTTTTCTTCACAGGAATAAATTACATTTTAAAATAGTTAAATAGAAACAGTTATTTTAAATTGTAATAATATTGCACAATATTAGTTATTTTACTGTATTTTGGTCAAATAAATGCAGCCTTGGTGACCATAGTGACTCCTTTCCAAAAACATTAAAAAATGTATATTACAGTACCCTCCACTAATATTGGCACCCTTGATAAATATGAGCAAAGGTGGCTGTGAAAATAAATCTGCATTGTTTATCCTTTTGATCTTTCATTCAAAAAATTCACAAAATTCTAACCTATCATTAAAGTAAAACAATTAAAAGTGGGGAGAAAATCTCATGATAAAATAAATGTTATTTTATCATGAGATTTTTAAGAGGTTCCAAGAGGTTCCAACCAACTAAAGATGTTAAAAATCTGCCTGGAAGAGGACGTGTGTCTATATCGTCCTAATGCACGGTGAGGAGGAGAGTTTGAGTGGCCAAAGACTCTCCAAGGATCACAGCTGGAGAATTGTAAAGATTAGTTGAGTCTTGGGGTCAGAAACCTAAAAAAATATATCAAAAACATCCCCTACATCAGCACATGTTGGTCGGGAGAGTTTCACGAAAAATTCTCCTCGCTCATCCAAAAACAAACTCCAGCAAATTCAGTTGTCAGACACGACTGGAACTTCAAATGACACTGGCTTCTACGGTCAGATGAAACTGAAGAAAGAGCTTTTTGGCAGCAAACCCACCAGATGAGTTTAGCACAAACAGGGATAAAAAAGAACCCCATGTCCATGGTTAAATATACTGCTGGATCTTTAATGTTGTGGGCCTGTTTTTCTGCCAGAGGTCCTGAACATCTTATTCAGATGCATGGCATCATGAATTCTATCAAATACCAAACAGATAAAAAAATCAACACCTGACTGCCTCTGTTAGAAATCTTATAATGGGCCGTGTTTGGATCTTCCACCAGGACAATAATCCAAAACAAACATCAAAATAAACACAAAAATGGGTCACTGAGCACAAAATGAATATTTTACCATGGCTGTCCCTGTCCTCTGACCTGAACCCTACAGAAAATGAGTGGGCTGAACTGAAGAGAAGAAGTACTAACATGGAGCTGTGAATCTGAAGGATCTGAAGAGATTCTGTATGAAGAAAATGGTCTCTGATCTCTTATCAGGTGTTCTCTAAACTCTTCAGGCATTATAGGAGAAAACTCAGAGCTGTTACCCTGGGAAAAGTACGTTGCAATAATTGGGTGCCAATAATTGTGGCTAACATGAACTAGAGAAAGCATTTTCACAATGAGATTTTCCCGCCACTTTCAATTGTTTTACTTCAATGATAGGTTGTAATTTTGTGAATTTTTTGAATGAAAGATAAAAAGGATAAACAATGCAGATTTATTTTCACAGCCGCCTTTGCTCATATTTACCAAGGATGCCAATATTGGTGGAGGGCACTGCATGTATATTATATTACATTAGATTACATTATATTATATTATGCAAAAAGTCTTTTCAATGGTTATATATTCATATAAAATAAAATACATGCCACCCTCGTTTACATATCAAAAACCTATTCAATCCTTAACGCTATAGTAACTCATTTCACATGCGAAAAGGTTAGCCAATCATGAGAGGTCATTCACGTGCACAAAAACAAAGCACATTAACATATGACCACCTTCATTTATATATCAACCTCTATTCAGTATACAGAGACTGCTGTAGGTACATTCCAGTACATACAGCGACACCAATCATATTTTCATATGGAGGTCTTAAAGGTACAGTAGCAAAATCAGCATGCTTAATTCTAAGGGTCAAGGTGAACTTCAGGGAAAAGCAGACGCAGAAGACGCATTCACATGTAGCCTGTGACAGATGTGTGACACATTCACTTCACAAACACAGCGTTCAATAACACGACAGATCATTTCTCCTGATTCTGCAGCTTCAGTGCTCTGTGTTTGAGTGGGTCGTATTGATGTTTACTTTATTGCTTAAAACAACCCACACTCATTCTGTCTTTGATTCATCTTCTCTTTATTCTATATGTGCTATTTGGGTGAATCTCACAAATCCTGTCAAACATATGTCTGGATCATATTTCATCCTAAGTACAGAAGAAAAAAAAAAAAAAAAAAGAAGGAATTATAGTTTGCTTGAAGAAAATGAGGCCTAGTTTTCCACTCCTTTTTGCACTGTGAGATTTTAATGACACTAAAATTAAAAATAAAAATTTCCTTGTTGAAGGAAAAAAAATAAAGAATTATTATTATAAAAAGTAATTTATGCAAAACATAAGTTCTCATATTTCGTTTAAAAAAATCCATTTGGCGTAAAAAGTTATTTTTTATTTACTTTCAGCAAAGAAAGCTGTAAATGATTCAAAAGTGACAGTAAAGATATTTATAATGTTACAAAAGATTTCCAATAAATGCTGTTCTTTTGAACTTTCAACATTAATAAATGAAATGTTTCAAAATCAGCATATTAGAATGATTTTTGAAGGATCATGTGACACTGAAGACTGGAATAATGATGCTGAAAATTCAGCTTTGAATCTCAGGAATAAATTACATTTTAAAATATATTAAAATGGAAAAAAGTTATTTTAAATTGCAATAATATTTTGTAGTATTTCTGTTTTTACTGCATTTTTAATCAATACAACCTTGGTGAACAAAGGAAAAAATCTTATACCAACTCCAAACCTTTAAACACTATAATATAATGCTATCTATAATATAATGTACCTGTAGATACTCAAGTAAAAATAATTCAAACTTTGTGATTAAATGTTAAAAGAAAAACCTAAATTAAACAAAATTATTATAACTAAAAATATCCAAAGTGACCTGTACAAGTTTTGGTGAGATTGATCCATGTCGGCCCACGAGCACATTCTCATTTACCTGAAGCTCTCTTTGGGGCTGTCTGTGCCAGCGGGCCTGTCTGGAAAACTCTACAGACCATCATCCAGCTTATTAAAGTGGAAAATGAACTAATTACATAGAAGAGCAGCAGGAATGAGAGACAGAGAGAAGAACAGGAGCTGAGAGGCGAGAGTGCTCCAGCGTCCTTCAACCTGCAGAAAGAAAAGACTCATAAAACAACAGCTCACTGTACTGCTGAGAACAACACTGCATTATCACATGTGAAGTGCTGCTGAGAGTACAGCCCCTTTCACTTCACAGATGCCTCTGTGTGTGTGTGTGTGTGTGTGTGTGTGTGTGTGTGGAGAGTGAAAGAGATAGAGAGGGTGTTATAGTCATGGAGCGGCCTTTCTCTGGCTTGACATCACACACAAACATTAAAAAAATATCTGTTACCTTTCAGTGTTTCGGTTATAATGCACTACCAACTCAACTGAAAGTGGATTTTACTGAAATATTTCAGATTCATCTGAAACTGTCTTTACAGTAAAAACAGTAATGTTGTGAAATATTATTACAACTTAAAATCACTGTTTTCTATGTGAATATATTTTGAAATGTAATTTATTTCTGTGATTCAAAGCTGAGTTTTTAGCATCATTATTTCAGTCTTCAGTGTCACATGATCCATCAGAAATCATTCTAATATGCTGGTTTTAAAACATTTCTTATTAATGCCGAAAAGTTGTGCTGCTTTGTGAAACTTTTTTCAATATAGAAAGTGCAAAAGAACTGCATTTATCTATTAGACAAAATATAAATATATTTACTGCACCCTTTTGATCAATTATTGCTAGTTGCTAGATAAATTATTTAAAAAAATGGTCACATTTTCACCAAAAAGGAAATAAACCAAAAAGGAAATAAACCAGAAACAGAAAACAATTAAAAAAAACAAGAACTTATAGTTTGCATAAGAGACATTTGTTAAAAAAATAAAAATAAAATCAACTATTAAACAGTTTATTGTGATTTAAGTGTCATTAAAATGTTAGTGCATTTCATTTTCTTTAAGCAAACCATAATTTCTTATAGACAGATAACACACACACACACACAATAAAAAAAATTGTTTTCAAAGTCTGAAAAAATGCTTTCTCATGAAACCTACTTCGATAATTTACTATTTTTCTACTTCAAAATTTAATGTTTTATTAAATCCGTACTATGTATTGCATGTTACGTTTCCATTTAATCAATACTGAAATTTACTTGATAGTAATTGTGAAATTTAAGACTGCATTTATTCAGTTAAAACTTATCATTAAAACCGTATTCGATTACCGTGATTTGAACAACTCACAATAAATAAATACTGTCCAGCATAAAGGATAGTTTTAAGTAACAGTCTCACGTGCGCACAGCATGCAGAGTAGTTTTGTTTTGAGTGAAAATAGGGCGGAAAAGCTGGGAGGTTTTAAAAGAGTGCTAAGGGAATTATACACATGAATATATGAATGAATTAATTATATGAACGTACCTCTGAAGGTTCTGACTGTCTTCAGAAATGATTCGATGACATTTTGTTTTCATCTTCGCTCCATGTAATACCTAAAAGAAGTGTTCTTAGTCGCAATGCTGCTTTGTCCACGGAGGTTACAGGAAACAGCTCTAATTCAGCTTTTCCATCAGCGCCACCTGCTGTCAGTGAGTGGATTTACAGACACTTATATTTACATTCAGCCTGTGTGCAGTTTCTGTCTGGCCAAAAACGGACCGAATTTGCATGCCCTACTGTAAATTTTGACCATTTGATGAAAAACAAACTTATGTGGATTCTACACATTTAAACAATTATAGAATTATTTATGGAGCAGATAAAATACATATAATTTATTAATCAATTATCATTTTGACTTAACCCTTTTCTTTATTTAAAGGCTGAAATATGAGGTTTACCTTTATATGAAACTTTTTCAAAGCTTTATTTGAACATTTACATTAGATATTTGAACATGCTATTAAACTGTTGACAGTCAAGTTGTCATTTAAAATCCGAACATCATTGGTAATGTTATTGTTTTAGTGATTATGCAAACAAAAAGTCATTTTATTTTTTGTTTGTTGATTTTTAAATATAAAACTTGGTGAAGTGATTTATGTGTCGGTACTTTTTGAACATCTCCAGCACATTTTAACAATACCGTAATAATACTGATAACCGTGATAATTTTGGTCACTATAATCGTGATAAGAAATTTTCATACCGTTACATCCCTATTAAAAATACAGTAAAAACAGTGCTAATGTGAAATATTATTACAATGTAAAAGAACTGTTTTTTTTTTTTTTTAAGATAATATTTTGCATTATTGTTACAGACAGAGCTGCCTATAATATTTTTTAAGGAAACTGTGAATTTTTTTTTATTTAATGAATAGTACAGCATTTATTTTAAACAGAAACCTTTTGTAATATTGTATATGTTTTCAGTCACTTTTCATCAATATAACACTTATAACAGACTTTTTAATGGCATTTTTTTTTTGGTAACAAATTACCCCATAAGGGATGACAAAATGCCCTGCATGTGTGTTCAATAAACTGCATCTGGTCAATAATGGTGGAAATTTTCTATCTTTTCTAGCCAAGAGTGTATAGTATGTGTCTATACGGAAACTGACATTCAAAAACAAAACCACAAGCAATCTTCACTAAAGTGAAAAATATGACAACCAGTCCTGTACATAACTATCAGTACAAGTCAATATTCAAGCAAATCAACAATTAAATCCAGTTGTAAAATGTTAATGTTTCATGTGTCTTTTTTAATCATCTTTTATTAATACATCACGCAATAGTCTACTAATAATATTATTGCAAAAACAGAGATTTACACCGTTACAATGAACGGACACTTTTCCATATCCTTGCATTTGTCTTGGTGTGCTTTTACTTCAGAGTAGCGCATGTGATAATCATCTAATCAAAATGAAGTATGCATTTAAGAAATGCACATCAAATCAAAGCTTTATTTAGCAGTCATACTCTAGAACCCATCGGCACCTTGATGTTTCCCCATAACCGATAGTTGCAGAAGCTATTTTCAGCACCAATTAAATCGTCCTTTAATGCCAACACATTACATCACCATTTGCAAAACGGTAAACAGGATTCAACTTTTTCAAAATGCATAAATTATAGAATGTCTTACAAAACAGAAATACAAATCATCTCGGATAAAATGCTCATTAGCGCATAATTGAGCCCTGGCAAATAAAACCATACCATGAAACAATAACTCCCTGCAAATCACAGTAGAGAGCATTTTAATGTAGCGTGTGTCACAATAGCCATGTTGATGCAAAGATTTATCGCTACGGTAAGAATCTTACATGTTACTGTCAGTGGTGGCTGTGCATTCAGACTTCATAAATCAACACGCATGTTCGCAATGGAAATCATAAAATTAGCTTGACAGTATTTAGATGCGACATCCATGATCCGTGTGTTTGCTTATCAAATAAACTGTATTGGATGAGAGGGAAAACAAATAGAGCTTGTCCATTAATATCATATTAAACGTGCTGAATGATCAGCAGATGCTCTCTGACAGACAACTGGATAGTGTTCCGTATTCAATATCCCATAAACCAACCAATAAATCACTGATTTCATTAGCACATGAATATAATGGCTCATTAAAGCAAACTAATAAATAGCTCAGAGATACAACGATGAGTCAATCACTTTTTGAGATGAAATGATCAGCCCTATGAAGTCCCTATGGACTTTAGTTAGACTACATGCCATGTTTTAAATCGTTGAACTAGAAGTCTGCATTATAACAAAACTCTCTGCAATGTGATCCCATTCCTGCTCTCCAACTCTCTCCTCAGTATATCTTTATTATCGACTGGTTTTCACGCTGTCTTTCACTCCCGTCTTGGGCTCCCGCCGCCTCGTTCTAGCCATTTTGCAGTCATTAGGTCTTTTCAAATGAGCCTGAAACTGCTTTGCTGCGTTTTGGAATTGAAGATCTATCTTTCTTACTCTGCCGTATGTCTGCCGTCTGAACCTGGATATTATGTGTCTCTAAAGTGGCCACTTCAGGTGAGTCTGAAAGGGAACGGCTCAGTTTTGGCTTTGTTGGGCTTGCTAGAACAGGATGGAATTCTAGGCCAGCTAGTGAACGTGGTTTCAGGGTAAAATGAAGGGTTACGAGGCTGTAAGTGCCATGTGATTGATCACTCCAAAAGTCCTTGCAGCAGACAAAAAAAAAATCATTAAATGAAAAAAAAAAAAAAAAAAATGATGAAACATCTACTATTATATACTGTATGGTTAGTAATAATAATAATATTACTAACATTACAGCATGAACTAACAATGAAAATTACTTTTAAAGCATTTATTATTCTTAATTCATGATTATTTTAATATTCACTAATACATTATTAAAATCAAAAGTTATATCTGCTAAAATGATTTAGGGAAAGTGAGTTCAGACTCACTGTAACAAATGTATAGTTTGCTGATTAATGTTAGTTAGTACAATAACTGACCTTATTGTAAAGCATTACAATAATAATAATAATAATAATAATAATAATAATAACAACAGTTATTTGGTTTTATTTAATTAATACATTTTAATTATCAAGTATGCATGATATTGATGAAAAATGACAGTAAAGTCATTCATAATGTTACAAAGATTTCTATTTAAAATGAATGCTGTTATTCTTAACTTTCTATTCCTCCAAAAAAATTCACCTTAAAAAAAATTAAGCAAAACAACTTTTCTATTATAATAATTAGAAATTTTTCTTAAGCAGCAAATCAGCACATTAGAAATATTGAAAATTCAGCTTTGCATCACAGGAATAAATTATTAATAAAAATTACAATAAATTACATTACAATAAATCACAACAAATAATAAATTGTAATAATATTTTTCTACAATTTTATTTTATTATATATATATATATATATATATATATATATTATTTGCAAAACCAGATAATTTAATAAAAAAATAAATTTAAATAACATTTTCAAAAATCATGTTTTTACTATGTTATCATGTTTTATTGTGTTATTTAGATATTGTGATTGAGTTATCTGTTTTCAAATGAACTCTTCATATATATATATACTGTATATATAGAAGAAAACTTAATTTCATATAAAACCAATGGGGAAAAAAATAAGTACTTAAATATTTTCACCTGATCAAACAGAAACTCACACAGTCCCGTTCACCTGTCGAGGTAACCATACCAACAGCATGATGCCCAACAACTGAACTAGTATCCGACAATTCAACAAAACGAAATACGACTTTATATCAACTAATTATAGAGTTGCTTAAATCACACAAACTCTTTAGTTTTGTTTTAAAAGTCTTAATGATGTTCAGGTAAGTATGATGGGGCAGCCAGAGACAGTCTGGGTTGCGCAAGACGAACCTGAACAGATTGCGCCCATTGAAAGTCATTGTATGATTCGCACACAGCGTGATCTGCAAGCGCTCTTTATGTGTTGAGTGGGTGAAACCGGCATCAGAAGCACGTGGAACAGATCGAGAAACACGTAGGCAGACGAGCGGTGAAACTGGAGGAGGGGGTCAAAGTTTTAGCCGAGACGGAGGAGGAGGAGGACAGAGAAAGGTTAACACAGTGAAAAATCACATGTACTCTTGTCCTAATTAGAGACGACAGGAGAACTTGATTTGAAGAAGTTCACACTTCTATTGCTTATTGAGACACTTACAAAACAGACAAACATATTTTATAAGATGGATAGTTATCCAATATAGATATAATATAAGATGGACAGTTCTGGTCTTGGATGCAGATTGGTCAAGCATTTCTGTCTTGTTATTAAACTTTGGTAACACTTTAGAATACATTCACATTAATGCAATAGGAATCATTAGGGCTGGGAGTTGATTCCAAAAAGAATAGATTCTTTGATTCAGAGGTATTGAATATTCCTACAGTTAATTCCACTATAATCAACTCTACTGACGGCAGACATCACTGTGTTCATCAACTCCAAACTACATTCCAAAGTACTATAAACCCTGAAGGAAGCGTAATAATATTTTGATTCATTCCAGTGACTCGAATCATAAGACTCATTTAGAGTTGTTCACTGACACTCGCTTAAGTGAGTAACTTGGGTGAATCTTTGAATCAGTCATGTGACATGAACAATCCAATAAACTAACAATGACAATTACATATTCACAACATTTTTTTCCATCTTGGTTTGTGTTAATTTATAAATATAACATTCATTAATTCTTCATAAAGCATTATGTTAATGCATACAAAATGTAATGTTAAAATGAATGTGTAAAAAATAATAAATCATATAAAATATTGCTCTTTTTCAGGTTATGGTAACTACAATGTGAACTAATGTATACACACTGTAAAAAAAAAAAAAAAAAAAAAAAAAAAAAAAATTTAAAGCAACCAGCTATTTTTTTGTATATTTTTGAATTTTCTCAACTTTTTGTTGTATAAACTTAAAACAACAAGTTGAGAAAACTCAAAAAATCTGCTGAAGCTGGTTGCCTTAAACTTTTTAAGTTTGCTCAACTTTGCTCAAGTTTTGCTTCCTTTTTTTTTTTTTTTTTTTTTTACAGTGCTGTAAAAAATCCAAAGTTGAGAGAACTCAAAAATCTCCTACAAAAATAAGTTGAGAAAACTCAAAAATCTGCTGAAGCTGGTTGCCTAAACTTTTTTTTTTACACTGCATGCTTACTTGAAAGTGTTACGATATATAACAATATATTTATTATGCATTTTTATATACAAATATATATATAAAATATATAATATATATATAAAAAATAGTTTCTTAATAAAAACAAAAAATAATAAAGACAAATTATTACTATTATTATTATTATTAGATATTATTTAAATAAATAAATAAATAAATAAATAAATAAATAAATAAATAAATTTTCATTTTCATATACAAATGTATTTTTGTTACTAAAATTGTTACTCCATAATAAAAAATACTGAATTAGCAATACACCAATAAGTGGTATGTAATTAAGTATGTAAGGAAAATATTATCATTATTATTATTATTATTATTATTAAGAAATGTATTTTTATGAAACTTTTATGCCATCAAAAATACTGGTTTATCAATATAACATTTATTTATTTAACTATTGTTGCATCTCATGCCGTTTTGTGTTGTCGTTTGCTGTATTTTCTTTTCTCTCTTTTGTTCGTCTTTACTTTCACTTTCTTAGTGTTACGCCATTGGTTCTGCTTTCTGTCAATCATCGTTGGAGGCGATGACGTCATCTCTGTTTCGTTCCAATTGGTGGATACCGGAATATATAAAAGTAAGACGCTGACACAATGCAACAGATGCCTTGCTCGTTGTCTGTTGTTATTCTTTTTTTGCTATTGTGGTTTTTAGCCAATGCTAACTTTGTGTATGGTGGGTTAAGCTTTTGTTTTGTATATCCGCGTCTGTTTTGTGCATCATCTAAAAGCTCCATTTCACCTCCATTTACTTAAACATCTTTTGGTTGAACATTTGTATGTATACGATGGGGAGGGAAGGAGAGGAAAGGTAAGAATATCACGTGATATACATTTTGTATCCCACACTGAATCGCTGTTAAACACACTAGGTAAGGGGTGTGCGTCACCTGCTGTACTTTTTGTTTTGAGTTAGTGAGAGTAACTTACATTAGGATAACTTCGTATACTGAAGATTTTCTTTTCTTTTCTTTTCGCTAGTTTAGAATTGATTGTTGAGATAGAGGGTAATGTTTTGATTATTTCTTTTGTTTGATTGCCACCCAATTCCCTTCTTCTTTTCCCCTAATTGCCTGGGGTTTTTTTTTCTTTATTTAGTTTTTTTTTTTTTTTAATGTAAATAGTACTGCGAACTGTTTTGGTATAAGAGTTTTTCCCACTGTAACATTGTAAATAAACACTTGTTGGTTGACTTTAGCGCTTTGGTTTTCATTGCTTGCACTGGTATCGGACCGAAGCCAGACCTCAACAGTTATTCCCCATACCCCTTTATAACATCAGGGGACGTAACACTATACATAATTTATTTTTATGAAACTGTTATAATAAAAAACATTACTTTATCAATTTACCAATACGTGGTTGGCAAACAAACAAACAAACAAATAAATAAATAAATAGCACCCTATACAAAAACCATACAGAACCATGGAATATATATCAAAGTACTATAGTATTAGTATCTGACACATCACTTCACCATGGTGCCAAAGGATCTGAGAAATATATAATGCAATGATGTATAATGCAATGATGTAACCAAATATTGTAGGATGGACCCATGATAATATGGTTAAGAATCATCCATTACAAAAACCATATTGATGGACCAATAATGAGAATATTGAAGAGGAGACACGTCCCCCTCAACGTCTGCGGTCCGCTATAACGCTTCCTCCAAATCCTCCTGTGTACAAGAAAAACCCAGCGAAGATCTCATGGAGAACATCTCAGAGAGCTGTAAATGCTTAACGTCTCTGCACTGCGATGGTGTACTGATGAAAGATTTGAAGCGTATTGATTTCCGACAGTTTATCAGAAGCGAGGCGCCACGCGAGGCTTCGCTGTAATACATTCTCACCTACTGCAGCTGCATTATTCCAGCAAAACTCAACGCTTATTGAGGGAGATATCGATGAAGACATCTGCTAGATATTCTCTCTGCTCAATCACGCATCAGGCAGCACAAAAGCCTCCAAATCTCGTCTTCCTTCATTCACATGCGTAAACGTCTTTCCAAATGACAAGACATGCGATCTACAAACTGACTGACCCGACTGGTGCATAAACACAACTGCTCCAAATCGCTGTTGCTGAATCGGGCCGGTAGGAAGGCAGAGGAAAATCCTTGTCTCTTACGCCATGAAAGGTTAAAAAGATCCGAGACAAGTTCATAAAAAAATTAGAAGAGCGATAAGATTAAAAGATGAGAAGAGAGGGACGGCTTGAAGAATCGCCCGGAGCAAGTTCGCCCCACAGATCTACATCAAGACGACTCAATCTTTCGGTGGGAAATTGGACTTGGAGTAAGCAGAGCCCTGGGAAGGCCTGTGCCTCGCTCCTTCACCCAGTGTCATGAATTGATTCAAAGACAACAGCATGTACCAGCCGCACTTCATTTAGATCTCGGATGAAAAAGGAAGCGTGCCGATGAACGGCAACCTCAGTCTTCTTTCCCCAGGCGGCTGATTACAGTTTGATGGAACGGCAGCTGACGAAACGACACCGAGCCGCGGCTCTACTCGCTTTATGTACTAACTGGATGGGATTCAATTACCCAAGCGCCATATGGATGATGTTTGTATTTAAGAGGCGTTATGGCCACAAAGGAGTGATCATAGGAGTTTCTCATTCCTGTCAATCCTTGAGTTGACCGAAAGAAGTATCTCTACTGATACATGTTTGGTGCATATAAACAAGAAAAGATGGCCTGCATCAAACAGAACTGCAAACACAATGATCAAATGATCAGGTGGTATGTCAAAATATTGCTCATTGTCAGTTCACTGTTAGTTAACTGTAGTTAGTTTGTGTTAATTCATGTAGACAGGTTTACTTGAAAGTGTCAGCAATATTTTTTATTCTAGAGTAACAGTTTTATAAAAGCAATTTGGCAGATTTATATTTATGTCTTACCAAACAACACACTTGTACTGCTTAAAAATAAATTAACTTATAAAAAAAGAAATAAAATGTAAGTAAATAAATAAATACATTCAATCATATAATATAACTAGAAAAAAAATATTTTAACAAAAAAACAATACACTGTAAATAAATAAAATAATTAAAAAAAATACTAAATAAAATAACAACATTGGTTGCTTAAAATGACAATTAATATAATTATAATAATTATATAAATAAAATATAAATATAATTTTAATTACATTTATAAAATCATTAAAAAAAATCAACAGCAAAAACAATACAATACTTGAAGTTATATAATATAATATAATATAATATAATATAATGATCATTAATCTAGGATAAAGTATTTTAACAAAAAAAATTACACTTAACCCAAACAAGAAAAAACAAGAAACATTACATTTCTATGGACTCTAATTCATTACAAGAGGATAACTGAATAAAATCATAAAATGAAATCTCTCAGGCACATATAGTCACACACTTAAACGTTTGTGGCAGTGTAATAACATTGACACACAGCAGTGTATTCACTGACACTAATGTACCTAAACCATGAGAATATAACGCTGCATGGTTTTACTTCAGTCCTGTCCAGCCCTCCATAATAACAGCTGTGTTTGATGGCATCAGACTCATAAACGTCTCTCGTTGTCATATCACTACAGACTAGTGGCAAACAGCTTTCTTACAGACGTACTGCTCAAAATCATTTTGTTCAAGTCAACATGAATGTATTTACTAACTTTACTCTCCCAATTCTTGGCGCATTTTGACCAACTAATTAGGAATCACTCTGACCGAATCACTGAATCAGTGAGTTAACTTCAGACTCAGATCGAATAATTGAATCAGTGACCTGGTTACTTGCTGCAATCGGATCAGTTTGACTTACAAATGAATCATTCAGGTAGTGAACCATTTGAACTGATTCACCGAAGAATTATTCTTTCATGAATTAGACATTTTTACACAAAAAAACATTGTTTTCTTTCAAATATAATATTTCTTAACTAAGGAAACATTATTAATCAATAGTTATCAAACATGTTTCCATCTAATCAAATCCTTACAAATAAAATACAAGTCCTGGTCTAACATATAACACTTTAAATATCTGGTTTCATGTGAAAATACAACACAATGGAAGTTGAATTCATTGCAAATATGTAAATGTTGATGTCTTTTAAGTCTTTTTTTAATGCTAATAAATAACATAATACACTTTAAACATAAGCTACAAAAAAAAAAAACGCTCCTGGATCACACTGTCTACGTTGAAAACTCACATTTACCAATGCTCAGCACAATGCACACATCTGATCTGACAAAAGTTGCTTTGTTGCTGCATATTCAGCATTATTTGACACAGATTTCAAGAGCTCGCCTCCATACTGTTCCTCTCTCCGACTGAATCAATAATGAACCCTAACGTGTTTGGCTGGAAAGGGAAAAGCGCCACTCTGAGCCTAAGCTCTCTTCACAATCAATAATTATGTCCCTGAAGGGTGTAAGATCTCAGACTGGAGTGTCACAGCACACGTGGCTTCACACACCGGTTTGATCTCGCTATGAAGGTACGCCTTGTCCCGATCTTATGCCACACCGTTCCTGATGGATATAATCACCTTTTAGAGCGATTAGCAGTTCATCTCGTACACTCCGAGCCGTCACCGCGTAATGAAGTCGCTCGTTTGACGGAAAGATACGCTTCGCTCCAGGTAATCTGCCTGCTGCAGAGACACGAACAAACTGAAACAGATCATTTGGAAATACTGAAAGAGTCATTACTTGAAGAAATAATCAGAGCATCTTTCATCCGACCAAATACGCTTCCTGTGTGAAGTAGCACCTGTAAAAATGATAGATTTGGCTTTTTTGGGTCTAATTGTGATTTTTCTGATAAAAATTGTAATTGCGATTAAAAATAGAAAGAAAAAAGGTTTAGGCTTGATGTGTTCATTTGTAGGACTGCGCAATTTGGCCAAAAACTTTATGATTACATAAAAAAATGACTAGAAAATAATGTGAAAACAGTGAACAGAGAAACTCTTTAATATTTTTAAATTAATATTATTATTTTACAGTGCAATTGCAAAATTAAAATAATATTTATGGCTGTCTTAATATCTTATAAAATAAATTATTATTATTATTATTATTATTATTATTATTATTATTAAATAAAAATACTAAAACTATTAAATGATTTCACTGTAAATTATTATTATTATTATTATTATTATAGCCAAAAAAATCTTAATTTCTTATAAAATTAATTTTTATTATTAAAAATATTACTAAATAAAAATATTAAACAAATTAATTTCCCTATAAAATAAAGTATTGTAATAAAATTATATGTATATTTTTTCACAACTGTAACATTAAAATATTAATATTTATGACTGTCTGAATTTTTTTCATTTTTAAATGTTAAATCGTCAAGTCAACAGACAGTATAATTTGCAATATTTCTTCTTTTACATTCCAAAAAGAAAGTCCAACAGGTTTTGAACCATGACAGAGAGAAACTAACATCAGAATTGGTATTTTTCAGTGATTTTTTCAGATATTAAATCTCACTCCCTACAATCAGTGACTGGAAGATGTGTTTTCTGTGAGAAATATTGATTAAAGTGAGTCTCAGCTGTTCGAACACTGTGCCGTGTTAAAGTACACAGTCGCGAAAACACTTGATTCTGCTAAATTGTCATACCATTCGTGTTTAATTGCACCAATAGATGATAAGGTGTTATGAGACATAAACGGCATAAACAGACAATGCTCTTTCAGTTCCATTAGGACTAACGGTGTCACTGTAGAGCATTGATCGGTGAACTCAACTGGCATTGTCAGAAAGAAAACACACTACCCAGTGCGTACACACATGCATATGAATGAAGCAGCCACCCTCGCAAAAATCCTTTGTCAATCTCAGTTATGACGCTGGCATCGGCTGCAGGCCGCCAGAGGAGGAGGTGAAAGACACAGTCGGTAAAATTTCGATGTACAATCTGTTCGCCGGGAGGCGGAATCATGAAGAGAAATTTGCCTCTCAAATCCTGCCTCTGAGCGCACATGTCAATGCCATCTAAGCTGATTGCTTGGCTTTCACATTTGAATAGAATAAAGTGCTATGAAAACGTTGCGTGCTTGGTGCAGATGGTGCTCGGAGGCTGAAAGAGCCCCTGAAAAATGAAACTGGAAGATGAGAATAGGCAAAAAAAAAAAAACACTTTTACAAAGCATTTAAGAAGCGACAAGAGGTGTGGGTTTACAGAAGAGCCCTTGTCGCAGATGCTGAAAGATATCCAGAAAAACAAGTTAACCTTCTTTAAATGTTCGTCAATGAACCAATTATCGTGCACCAGAGTATCCTCAACCTCTCCGGCCTGCCATGAATCGAGTGAAGGTCTGCCAATGCGAACTTGGAATCGCCATTAACTGGGGGGAAAAAACTTGGAATCTCTATATAAAAGCCAAAAAACACAAAAGGCAAAGTGAATGAAAGTGCATGAGAGAGATGAAAATCCTTGGTTTCTTATAACTTAAAGGTCTTGCGGTTGAAATAACCCTTTCTTTCACGTTTTTTAAAGGTGAAGTGTGTCATTGCTGTGCTCCTAGTATCACCAAATGGATTTAACCCTCCTGCTGGGTTTAAATTTGATAATACTAATAAACAAACAAACAAACAAACAAACAAACAAACAAACAAATAAATAAATAAATAAATAAAAACAACCAAGTACAACTTTGGTGTTGGGAGTCAAATTGTATTAAAATTGTATTAAAAACTGTAAAGCTTCTATCACTACTAATAAATAAAAATATTAAATGAATAAAGTATTTAATTTCACTTAAAAAATATTTAATAAAAAATATTAATATAATAAATATGTTTATATACAATGTTATTTATTATAAGTATAATATTTATATAATATCATAAGATATTTAATATAACAACAACAACAACTATTATTATTATTTACTACCACTACTACATACAAATATTAAACAAACAAATAAAGTATAACACGATTTCACTGTAAAATAAATTAAAACTATTGAAGATTATGAGAAATTTAAAAAATTAATAATAATATTTAGCATATTTTAAGGGAAAACGTGGTTCTTTTCAGTGCTTCAAAAGTCTTGTAACTGAGATCCAAAAAACTGGGTGCTTCAGAAAACAAGTCCTCAATTTCGAGTTCTCATTTATTTCATATTTTAGTCTTTGACAAGCTACAATCAAGGTTTTCTGTTTTTACCTGACTCAGGTTTTTCAAAGTGTTGATTTTTGGCAAATTGCCTGGAAACCACATCTATGTGTCTAAATTTTGCATGCACATCCATGACACTAAATAAAAAATATTCACCAAATTTCAAGAAGAAATAAATAATTTAACCAGAGTTTCAAACATTTGAAACCGCCACCCCCCCCCAAGCCATTGTTTACTTGCAGTCCACATCCCAGCATATTTACCTATAAAAAAAAAAACAAAAAAAAACACATTTTATAAAGACACACTTCACCTTTAAGAGGGATGCATGAGTTGTAAATGTGGATTGATCCATCCGTCGTTGGTTTTAATGCACCTCAGAGCAGCGCGAGCAACGTCAGTCTCATTGTGCAGAAGAGATTGAGGGTCTTTCAGCGCCCGTGTTGGAATGCAGATCTGCAGGACGTCTCCTCCGCGTGATGGCTTCCCCATCTGTCTGGCGACGACCACAGAAATGTGTAGCGCCTGTTGAACCCCAGCGGGTGGGTTTTACAGCCCCCCACTTCAGCTCATGCCCCATTAACGGAGGAAAGGGAAAAATGCAGGCGTGCGTATTGCTGGTCCAAACATTCCTACACCTTCGCTGCTGTGTGCAGAACCTCACAGCTCAGCCGACACTCACAAACCCGCGTTAAACAACTGGCTAGGGCCATAAACCAGCAGCAGAGAGGGGCCGTGGCACTATAAAGAGAAGCTGAAACAGACTTCTTTATATACTCACTATCATTCAAAAGTTGGGGGCAGTAAGGATTGTTTTTTTTTTTAATTGCAATGATGCATTAAATTGATTGAAAGTGACAGTAAAAATAATTATAATGTTACAAAAGGTTTCTAATTTAAAAAAAAATTATTTTGAACTTTATATTTATCAAAGAATACTTAAAAAAATATTTCAGTATCAGCAAAAATATGAAGCACCACAACTGCTTTCAACATTGATAATCAGAAATGTTTTTTGAGCAGCAAATCAGCATATTAGAATGATTTCTGAAGGATCATGTGACACTGAGGATTGGAGTAATGATACTGAAAATTCAGCTAAATAAATAATAACTTTATAATAATAATAGAATAAATTGCTTTTGATATTAAATATATAAAGTAATATACTACATAAATATATGAAGTAAAATAGAAAACGTATTTAAAATTGTAATATTCCACAATATTATTGCTCTTACTGTATTTTTAATCAAATATATATAAATTTTAAACCTTGCTGACACCAAACCTTTGAACTGTATTGTGTATATATATATATATATATATATATATATATATATATATATATATATATATATATATATATATATATATATATGTATGTATATTTGTGTGTATATATATATATATATATATATATATATATATATATATATATATATATATATATATATATATATATATATATATATATATATATGTATATTTGTGTGTATATATATATATATATATATATATATATATATGTGTGTGTGTATGTATATATATAAGTATATATAAAAGAAATGACAATAAGATAATGACAATAGTTGTGCTGTGATTTTGGCTATAATTGCATGTAAAATTAGAGAAGCAACATAACATCTGTTTAAATTTAACGCTCGCTGAACAATGCAGACGTACAGAGAGAGAAAGAAAGGGGTGTATACATGCGCTGGGACAGCAAGACCTCACGCTCGTGCGGCAGTACCAGCGAGTCTCAGAAACTAAATAAGGTTTGGGCAAACCCTAAAAGTTTGTCGCTAGGTGCTTTTTTGAAGAGGGGAGAAAAATGTCGCTAAAGGGGTCTGCAAAGTCGCTAACTTGGCAACACTGTGCATCTCCATTTCTCCAACTACGGGCTAGGCCACGGGTCAAACAGAAAATGCGCGCTGCGTTAATCGCGCATTAAAAAAATTAGTGCCGTTAAAATGAATTTGTGTTAACTCGTTATTAACGCCTTAACTTTGACAGCACTGACATTATATACACATTATATATGTATATATAGACCAGTTTTGTGGACATTCACACAAAGATCAGTCATTAGTCAGGTGGCGACTGCATTTGACCACTCGATTTACAAAAATCATTTCAGGTTTAAGAAGGGTTTTAACATTGTTCATCAGTAGTTGATGCACATTCATTTTTATTTGAATTATTACTCTGTAGGTTTTTTAACCATGTATTATTAATTATAACTAATTAAAATGCACATATTCACGTTATTTCTTAGTTACATGTAATGTAGGCATTACAAAACTTTTTTTCATCTAAACCTTATTCACCAAATATATTTTCTTTAAGTACCCCTGAGATTTTAAAATAAATATAAAATATAAATTAAGTATCACATTTGCATGTTCACGGTTTCTTTGATGTTGATTAATGATCACATGGCATGCAGGTAAATAAAAATATTTCATCTTTTTTAGTAAGTGTTTTATTTAAAACAAAGTCTATAGAAATACAAAGACGGTTCACTCCTATATTTATGAATGAGAGAAACTGTAACGCGCAATGTGGAGGAATAGTTCCACCTTCTAAATGAAAGAGCCATATTTCCCATAGAAACCTGGGGCATGTTCAAGCTCAAACCGGTGTGCAATGCTTTGCTATGGTTTCAGGGTTGAACGACATGTTTCCTGGAAACAGTGTGCAACGGGTTTGAGATATGTTTTCTCATCAGCAGCAACATGAATATAAACCACATGGTATTAAAGAGACAGTTCGCACAATGGGTCCAAGTAAAGTCGTTCACAAATGTGTCCGCTGCAGCTCGGTATACGCAACAATTTAAGATATTAGAAGACATGTTTGTCGTAAGAGATTTATAGTAACAATATAGCATATCAACATGATGATGTAGTTGTTTATATTTTTAGTTTCATTGCAAGGCAAGTTTATTTATATACCAAATTTCATACACAATTGTAATTAAGTGCTTTACATAAGAATGGACGGCAAGGGCAGCAGTGACTATAACATCAAGCTTATTTTGCAGTATTAAGCACGTATTTTTATACCGATTTCATCAGGCTCCAAAAATTCTTCAAAAAGAACACAAAGAATGGCCTTCTCAGCTGCCATAGTTGCAACTCTTGCGTCATCAGAGCAGAGTGTTCAACGCACCATCTTTTCAGTTTAAAAAACGTTTTGCAATGTTTTGTCGGGGCTGAATGCAGCCCTGACTAGACCAGTCAATGCACATGCACAGTCATAAGCACGTTATGACCCCGCATGCACATTGGCTGGTCTAGCCTGAAAAATAAGCTTTTTTAAACGCTATTTGAGCATAAGAAACAACATTCATGTGGCAATTAATTTCAGATTTTTGTTGCTGATTTGATATATGAAATTTAATTGTGAGTTCAGCGAGCAGTTTTTGAGATTTCAGGATTCCCCCATTCATTAAGATTGGTCTTGTATGAGCTGCCCAGCGACGTTGCAAATATGGCCGCCGAGTGAAGAGACTTTCCTCAAAAGGGAGTTTGTTTTAAAATGATTTATTTCATTTAAATTTTTTATGATTGTCAGCTTTTCATTAAACTCACAACCCCCTGCACTTCCTTTACGAACCCTAGTTTGGGAAACCTTGATGTAATATAATGTTTAATGCACTTCATGTTGTAAATTACAATGAATGGAACAAGTTTTCTTACTCTTTGCATTTTTTACATCATTATGGTAGAAGATAATGCTATTTAAATCAATGTGATAAACGAGTTAAATCAAAAGTAATCTAAAAGTAATCTGATTACATTACCTAAAATGTGTAATGTAACGGATTACGATACTGACTACAATTTTTGTCACATAATCTGGAATCAGTAACTGATTACAATTTGTAAGTAATCTACCCAGCTCAGTGTATATGTATATGTATATGTATGTATTTATGTGTGCATGTGTTTACATTTGTATTGCAATAACAACTTATATTTTATGTATATAGGCCTATACATGTGTGTATACATTTTATATTGCAATAAAGTATCAAATACATAGTAAATCAATAAGTCTTATTACCTCCAAAAATGCCTGTTAATTGGTTGAAATGTAATTAAAATAATAACATAATGCTTATTTTAATTCATCATAATTCATATATATAATTTAAAGAGTAGATGAGTAAAGCCTTGAAATTGACAAAAAGCAATTTGAGAAGTCAATTTATTGTTTGTTTCAATAAACACAAGTGCCACTTCAGTGCTTGACTTCCTCTAATGATTAAAAAAAATCCCTTTTTACATGATTTATACACGAGTGAGGGGGTATGATTAATTGGATTAATTTTATCACTTTTTTTCAATTAATTACACATAATGTGTTAAATTCACAGCATTATGTGCTAACCCATGTATGTTGCCATAAGCACATAAGAGTGACTGAAAAGATGAAGCAGATCTGGTAGCAGAACTTTGACCCACTTCAGCTTCAGTAATATCTGCCATTGCCAGCAGCAATTAAGAGAAATGACAACCATCACATCCTCTTCTGCTGACAGAAATATCCAAGACTTGTCCCCAATAGGGGAACCTATTGATTTTAACAACTCAAATAAAACAAAGCGCTTTTCAAAATGGGTACAGAGGGAAATAAAGTGAAAAGAAAAATCCATGAGGGTCAAGAACATATGAAGGATATAAGGACACAAAGGATTCCTACACGTGAGCATAGATTTCAGCTAAAGGCAAGCGCAGGATTCAATAGCAGTTAAGCTCTATCAAAAGCATGTTGATTATCACACAAAACAGCTTTTCCTTTTCCTTTAAAAAATAAATAAATAAATAAAAATCGCAATTCCAGTGACACACTTACTATGGAAATAAACTATGGGTGGTTCGATACCACTTTTTCAGTACCGATCCCAATCCGATACCAAAAATTCTGAGTATCTGCCGATGCCGATGCCGATACCGATATCGATACGATACCTGGGTTGTTGTTTTTTTTGTTTTGTTTTTTTTGTTTTTTAATCAGTGTTGAATTTTTATACCTCAATGTGTATTGGCCTGATCATGACTTTTTTTTTGTGTTACACACAATCTACTAAATATAGACAATTTTATTGTAAAGAAAAACAACAAATGAATGCATATATAATTATAATCTATGACAAAAATACTATTATAAACTAGGTTAGTGGATAATTCCGTAGCAAAAGTGACTCTAGAAAAATCATGAGTGCACAATTTTATCAAATCTAAAATTAGTGCGGGAAAAAAACATTATTTAGTGGGGAACAAATAAAAGTGAATAAGTGTAGGACTAAATCTAAAATGATCATATAAAATGATATACATTGCTCTTTGTATTGTTTTAAAATACATTCATGAAAAACAAGTAGGCCTATATATATATATTTGTGTGTGTGTATATACAGTATGTATATATATATATATACACACCGTGTGCTGAATTATTAGGCAAGTTGATATTCTGGTCATATTTTTTTCCAAGAACATTTTACCAATTCCAAACTACATCAATCTTAATAACTACTATTGATTTTGTATTTAATCATTTATAAGTGATATATAATTGTCCATGAAGGCTGGAAGTCAAAAACTCCTCATATTCAGGTGTGCCGAATTATTAGGCAGGTTTTCTTTTACAGATAAAATGAGCCAAAAAAAAGAGATTTAACTCAGACTAAAAGTCAAAAATTATTAAATGCCCATGAGAAGGATGCAATACTAATGCAATAATAGAATTTGCAAAGTTAGGGCATGACCATTGGGCAGCGACATGATCATTGGGTCAGCAGAGTCAGAAAAAAAACAGGTGGAGAAGAAAAGACACTTGTTAACTGTAAAAGAATGAAGAATTAAGGTGAGGAATTAGGTGAGAAACCATCAGGAACCATCTAGTCTCCAGCACCATCATTTTCCAGAACTGCAACCTTCCTGGAGTCTCTACAAGTGCAATGTGTCAGGTTCTCAGGGACTTTGCTTGGGTAAAAAATCCTAAAAAATGACCCTCACTTAATAAAAATAGCATGCTGAAGTGCTGTGAAATACATTAAGACTGATTTTTCATAGGCTTTATAGACAGATAAGTTTTGAGTGACTCTTGAAGGACCAGCACCACATCCTCTTGTACCACTGTTTAAAGAATTGATCTTCCAGAATCTGGCAGTAAGTTTTAGGAGCTCATATTAGTCAATCTCTGCAAGACAGACTTTTCAGGATAGGAGATGGACTAAAAATGAGCTCCTAAAACTTACTGCCAGATTCCTGATGGTTTCTCACCTAATTCCTCACCTTAATTCTTCATTCTTTTGCAGTTAACAAGTGTCTTTTCTTCTCCACCTGTTTTTTTCTGACTCTGCTGACCCAATGAGCATTTCGCTGCCCAATGGTCATGCCCTAACTTTGCAAATTCTATTACGGCATTAGTATAGTATCATTCTCATGGGCATTTAATAAAGTTAAATTTCTTTTTTTTGGCTCATTTTATCGGTAAAAGAAAACCTGCCTAATAATTCGGAACACCTGAAAATGAGGAGTTTTGACTTCCAAACTCCATGGACAATTATATGGAAGCAGAATAATGACAATAGTTTTTGAAACATAAAGCATGCTGAATTCCACAAATCGAAAAAAGATGCATTGCAATTAACAGTGCTTGCATTTTAATGCCTTGTATTTCCAGGGCTTGCATTTTTAGGTCCTGAAATTTAACATACTTGTTTATTTAAGCTGTGAATATTTCAATTCAAAATATTTCAGACACATTTTCATAATTCACATTCACCTTCCAGAATTCACTTCCAAAATATTCAGTCTGTTTAAAAATACGATGTATAATATTCGACAGGCAAATTTCAGTCTTTTTATTTCACTTTCCAAATTCGCTGCCACAAATTCATTGGTTAAAATTCAGCAGAAAATTCAGCGTTGCACATACAGGAACCGCAGGAATAGCAGTAGAGCACCAACGCATGATCTCCAGCTGATGTCAGCCGCTCACCAGCAGGTGGCGCAAGCGGCTATTGATGAAGGCCATTTGTGGATCAAGTCATTCATTTACAAAAACTGATTTGCAGAAATCGAGCAAGCGCTAAGTAGAAGTTTTGATTATCGGGGCCAGTATAAACGTGGAAATACTGATTGTGTGTATGTTTAATTCAACATATTCGCTGTTTCCCGTAGCCTACATGTAAGCAGCTTTCTCTACCACAAAGGAGATTATAATGCTCTTTTACCCAACGCTGAAGTATAGAGCTAACATTACATCTGGGGAAGACATATATTGCTTTCGGTTGCTTTGTTTCTGTAAATTTGTATCATGGCTTGTGTGATGCTGTGCTGTAATACTGGGGTTCCCTCATACGTCACACTCCAGGATTCCCCAACGATGCTTAAGGCGCCTCAGTAAACTAATACAGTGATATAAGACCTCAGATCTCACAATACACTTTACTGATGATTATCCAAACTATATACAGGCAAGCAAATGAGGTCAGAAGAACGCAACGCACTACATTTTCATTGCTTTCCCTTACCACTGATCTATAGAGTCGACAGTCATACAAAGATATCAATACCACGATTAGTTTTAACAGTAAGCAACCACTTTATATCGACATAAAAAAGGAGTTCAAAACCGCCTAGGTGTATTGTTGCTGCAAATGTAAACCGGAGAAAGCATTGACGTGCTATCGCACCCAAGGGGCCGTCTGACAATTCCACCGACTGGGTTAAAACGTCCAGTGTATTTAAATTAAAATGACTTTTAACATTTAAAATAACACACCGTCAAATTGTAAAGCTTGTATTGCTCATAGTGATTTACTACAGATGAGATTTTGCCAATACCTCCCTTTATATATATGTACAGTACACAATTATTTACATATAAAATATCCCTGGAAAGGGTTTTTGTCATGTTCCAACGGTTGTAGTACGTTGCTAGATACAAAACTGACTTGCTACAAGTTAGATATTTGCCAATATCTCCCTTACAGTATGTACAGTACACAAATTTATTTAAAAAAAAAAAACTACAGTAATTCACCAAAAGGGTTTTTCATGTTCCACAGGTTGTAGTATGTTGTGAAATTTTGCCAATATCTCCCATAATGTATGTACAATTCACAATTGACCTATCGGTAAGCCCCGCCCCCCTTAGTTACTGTTGCTCCCTCGGACAAACAAACGGAGTTGCTCACTGTCTTACAATGACAGCTACAGTGTGAAAACCTTGTCCCATGATGTTTTTGCACAATTTTGGACACAGAAGGTCACCAAATGGGAATTAAATATTCCATGGAGGGATTTATAAAATATTTAAAAATAAATACGGTGGGTAACTCGAAGTGAGGGTTAACAGATCTCAATGCAAGCAGGAGAAGTCTCATATTACGGTCGGTCGTCACGATCGCGGATGACAACATGCAGGATCAACACTGTTCATGTATTGCAGGATACGATTAAATTAATGTACATTTAACCAGTTTAATATGGAGAGGCAATGAAATGCAGACCTTCGTTTATGTGTTTTTGACCTACACTGTACAAGACGCGAGAACAGTCCACTATTTAGGTTTGTACATTAGCATGGACAAACTAACTTTAACTAGTTTTATCCAGAGTGATAAAGCAGAAGATAACGTTAACGTTCAGCTTGAGCAGATGAAAATTGTAACTTAATGAGTGTATGACAACCAGAAAATGAACGTTTTTGTCTTCATTTGTTTTGGGGTGAATACTTAGGGACGTTTTGCTCTGTTTTGTTTGGATTCAGGAAATGTAATAAAATAAATTATATTGCCCATCCTCTCAGGATACCTGGAATCAGTGTTATAAGTACCCCAGGCACATCGTTTTTCCATTTTTGAAGCATAAACCCCATAAAACCGATGTGAGCTTCGGATCTTCCAATGTTTCTCTGTGGCGCTGAAACCTAAAGATGTCCGAGTTTCGCTCCCCATGCAACTGATACTCGACTGCCTTTGGCTAGTCTGCGTTGGAGGGGAGGGGCTTAACAATAGGTCAATTATTTAAAACAAAAACAAAAAAAATCTGTAAGACCTCAAAAGGAATTGTTCATGTTCCAAAGGTTGTAGTATAAAATATTGATGTACTTTATGTACATTAAGGGAGGTATTAGCAAAATTTCACCTATAGTAAGTCAGTCTAGTCACTAGGAATGTACTACAACTTTTGGAGCATATTTAAAAAAACTAAAAAATAAATAAAAACTTGTGAATTACAGTAATTTCTTAAGTATAATTACTGTATGTACAGTGAGGAAGATGTTGGAAAAATTGCAACTGTAGTAAGTCAGTCTGGTCACTAGTAAAATACAACATTTGGAACACGAAAAATGCCATTTTGGTAAATTACTGTAATTGTTTTTCTTAAAAATATTTGTGTAGTGTACATACTTAGGGAAATTATTGTCTAAGGCGAGTTATTGACAATATACATTTAGTCAGTTTGAGTAAATTATTCATTTACTGTAAACATTAATTTGAATAAATTATTGGAATTTAATAATTAAATTTAAATAATTTAATAAATTATTACTTCGTTTTGTACTGTGAGGTAAATTTGCAGACGGTCCCTAAAGCAGCCTAGGCGAATATGCAGCGAATATCAAACCTAAAACTATCGCGCTTGGTTTTCTATGGGAGAAAAAAATGGTTTGGTGAAACTTGTTGTTTGTGGGCCCATATTCTGGGCTCATCTGCTTAAATGTACATAATATACAGTAATATATTTTATTAATTAGATGCTGAATTTAATCATTTATTATCACTGAGGCAACAAACCACGTTAAATGTTTTCTTTATGGGAAATATTTAACGTGCAGTTTTGCGCGTTCCGTAACTTGCGTTCATATCCTCATCTGTTTGCATCATCAGTAAGATCTGAGCTTGGTCTTTTAATAGGCTTGTTTGAAATGAGCAAAATCTGCGCAGAACCAATCACCGGTGATCACCGCGAGATGCATGCCGGTTAGAAAAGTGTCCGAGTGTTTTTTTTTTATTTTTTATTAAACATATAACATTCACAGGGGATACAGTCAAAGCAATAAAATACATACACAACCAGAATACAAAACAGTAAATACCTCAATAATAGTAATAACAAAAAAGAAATATAAAGAGAAAAACAAATAAATAATAGTTACCATAAACATCTTTTAAAATAAATAAATAAAAAGTGTCCGAGTTACTAGCGCCTTGTTCTGATGTCATGCTGACGTGTGGCAAAAAACTCTCGCGACGGCGAGGTGGCTGTGTCGGATTGCGCAGTCGTGCGCAGTTGCTCTCCACCGACTGCGCTGATCAAAAGCATGATGGGAAACAACTTGCTGACGACACAGTTTAATGCTCATTGGTTCAGACAACTGTGATGCTGCGTTCTTTGCTAAAATGTTTTATTTTTTTTAAAATCTGATTTCATGTGATTGTGTATTTAAATTATGCTTGAATATTCCCAAACACTATGACAGTGCGATCTCTTTGTGAGATACGTGATTGTTGTCATATTTCTATAAAAATCTAAAATACATGTTTGTATTAAAGTAGAAATGGATAATAAATACGCCTTTCGTATGGGATTAAATAGCAAGCACTTTGAGTGTCTTGTTCTTCATATTTATATTCATATAAAATCAACATAACTGAAATTTTATCACATTTATTAGCAGCACAGCACATGAGTGAGAATAACGTGATATCCGCCTTTGATCTCGTAGGTATCTGTTCCACTTCGAGAGGTCAGAACTGTCCATCTTGACTGCGCTTATTTACTCCTCCCCTCGCTGCAGCCGGCTACTCTCGCCTACATTTCAGGCGAGGCGAGGCGAGGCGCATCTCAAACAAGCCTGATAGCTGTCATTGCATTACTGAGCGCACTACTGCGTTACTGAGTGCACTACTGAGCCACGTAATGTGTTTTCTTTAACCGATTTCTGAGGGAAACAGCGTGAAACCTTGCACGTTCGTTCATATTCTACATCTGCTTAACTGTCGATATAGTTCGCATAATCATCAGTAAAGTGTATTGTGAGATCTGAGGTCTTATATCACTGTATTAGTTCATTGAGGTGCGTTACGCGTCGTTGGGGAATCCTGGAGTGTGACGTATGAGGAGAACCCCAGTATTACAGCACAGTGTCACACAAGCCATGATACAAAGTTACAGAAACTAAGCAACCGAAAGCAATATATAGCCCCTTTCGCACCGCTTTAGTTCCAGAACTAAAAGTACAGTACTAAAGTACTGGGACGATTTTGCGTGAACTATTTCCCAGTACCATTTAAAGGGTTGCATTCGCACCAACAGTGGGTACTAGGAAGTGACGTAAGCCGGTCAACAGCGACATCATTTGTGCACAGCGTTCAACAACGAAAACAAAGAAGAATAACGTTAACAACAGGAGGATGGAGGACGCTGTGATCGGAGCTGTGTTTTTGTTGTGTCTTGCGGGGTTCACAATAATGGACATGGAATATCGTCGTATAGACAAATAACTTAATGTTGCGTTTTGTTCCTTCGAAATCCAACTGGATTTCCTCCATTGCAAAAATGTTCAAAAATGCCTGCACTTCAGCGTCCATCCATCTATCGCTGTTCTCCATTCTTGCGAAATATAAGTTGATACAATGTTTACACAGTATGTGTTTACACGGTGTTCTAAATCATGGCGGGTGAGGGCGTTTTCATACGCGTTTAGCCAATCAGCGTACACTTACGTCACGATAGTTCCTATGGAACTGTTTTAGACCCTACTCTGAAGTAGGAGCTAATTTAGTCCTCCAAACGGAGTTCCGGGAACTAAAACAGTTCCTAGTTCCCGCTGTGCGAACACGCCAAAAAGTGGGTAGTTCCACAATTAGTTCGGGTACTATCAAAAGGTTCCTGCGGTGCGAAAGGGCCTTATGTCTTCCCCAGATGTAATGTTAGTTCTGTACTTCAGCGTTGGGTAAAAGAGCATTATAATCTCCTTTGTGGTAGAGAAAGCTGCTTACATGTAGGCTACGGGAAACAGCGAAGATGTTGAATTAAACATACACACAATCAGCGTTTCCACATGTTTATACTGGCCCCGATAATCAAAACTTCTACTTAGTGCTTGCTCCATTTCTGCAAATCAGTTTTTGTAAATGAATGACTTGATCCACATATGGCCTTCATCAACAGCCACTTTCGCCACCTGCTGGTGAATGACTGACATCAGCTAGAGATCATGCATCGGTGCTCTACTGCTATTCCTGCGGTTCTCGGATGTGCAACACTGAATTTTCTGCTGAATTTTAACCACTGAATTTGTGGCAGCGAATTTGGAAAGTGAAATAAAATGACCGAAATTTGCCTGTCGAACATTATACATCATATTTTTAAACAGATTGAATATTTTGGAAGTGAATTCTGTAAGGTGAATATGAATTATTTAATTTTTAATTATGAAAATGTGTGTGAAATATTTTGAATTGAAATATTCACAGCTTAAATAAACAACTATGTTAAATTTCAGGACCTAAAAATTCAAGCCCTGGAAATATAAGGCATTAAAATGCAAGCACTGTTAATTGCAATGCATCTTTTTTTTTTGATTTGTGGAATTCAGCATGCTTTATGTTTCAAAAACTATTGTCATTATTCTGCTTCCATAAATTATATATCACTTATAAATGATTAAATACAAAGTCAATAGTAGTTATTAAGATTGATGTGGTTTGGAATTGGTAAAATATTCTTGGAAAAAAAAATATGACCAGAATATCAACTTGCCTAATAATATATATATATATATATATATATATATATATATATAGATTGATATAGATATAGATATAGATATATATATTGTCAAATTAAAAGACATTTCTTTTAAATGTATAGCACAGTAATGAGGTAGAAACATATGACAGATAAGATGAACAAGAAAGGCTATTAATAATCTTTCATTGTGCAAACATATTATGATATGAAAGGCTCCAAATACAGAGCGGCACAAAGCGCTTATGAGCATCCCGTGCGCAGAATTATGCGCTTGAAGCAGCATGGAGTCACAGTGCACAGTGCTCCGCATAGAAAGGTTCAAAGCACGAAGTGAAGAGATATTAATGCGTAGTGCATTAAATCTGTGCGATAGTTTATTGAGCCTTTTCTTTTAACAGTTTTAAATTTCAATTACTGTACTCGTTTAGAACATAGTGCTCTCTAGTCCAGTGTTGTGATCTAACAGACACCAACACGATTTTGAAAACAGCACGAAATTAAAGTCCTGCAAGATAAAGTCCTTTTATGCAAAACCATTTATCTTTATTTAACTTTACAGATCATGTATAATATTAGGAACATTTAATAATCTTGCAGAGAGTTTTATCGTCTTGACTCGTAACCGAACGCGACATGCAGTTTGAAAGCTGAATGGAGGATGACAGACAGCCGCAGCGGAGAGAAGAGTTTTCATGAACTTGACTTATATATTCATCATTAAACTGTGAAACGGCTTCAGAACACTTGAAATATAGTGCACGAAAACTTTATGGTGTTTTATAATGTGTTTGTGGCTTTTGTGGGGCTTAACAATAACACAATATTATACGCACAATATCGGTTTGGATCGATCTCGTCTGACCGATACTCCGATTCGGCAGAAAATGCCAATATCGGAGTGATACCGATACTGAATATCGAATCGGCGCACCCCTATAAACTACCACAATCCTAAATGTAAAGCCTATATTTTTATATCGGACAGAAATTTTATAAGCGATTTCATCACACTAGCCTCATATCAACATATGTAACATTATATCTTATACATTTAAAACAGTGCGTATTTTATTGATTATTGTGTAAATCTGTGTACTAGCATTGCAAATGTTGTACTGTAAACACATTAGTTTTTTTTTTTTATGAAATTATAAAAGTAAATACTGTTGTAATGAGATTGAAAACAGAACATAACATCTATTTGTAAATATTCCTTTAATGGGTCAATAATTTGATGCTTATTTTTTGCCTGGATCTATTAAATATTTAAAAACTATAAAATAAAATGCTAGTTAAACACACTTAAAATTATATCGAAATATTTTGGGGACTTTAAGGAAAAAAGTGGTGATGGTAACTGTCCTGAGATGAAAATTAATTAATTAAAATGCTAAAAAATATTTTTTAAATATTTTTATTTTTAATATCAAAACATCACAAATAAATATTTTATATACATTTGGAGGCTTTAAAGAAAAAAAAGTGGTGGTGGTAACTGTCCCGAGATAAACATTAACTAAAATGCTGAATTTTTTTTTTCATATTTTTATTTTTAATATCAAAATATCACAAGTAAATATTTTTATATATATACATATTTAAATTGTAATAGAAGAGTGAAAAAAATATTTTTAATATTATTTTTATTTTAAAATATTTAAAAATAAATAGTGTAATATTTATTTTAATATCTATTTTTATCATATATAGAGAAAGAGAGAGAGGGAGAGAGAGAGAGAGAGAGAGAGAGAGAGAGATTTAATTTTATATGATTATTATTATTTTTTATTATTATTTTTTATTTCACATATTTTTTATTTCACACACACACAATATATATATATTATATATATATATATATATATATATATATATATATATATATATATATATATATATATATATATATATATATATATATTTGTTTTTACTTTAAATATTTAATATTTTTAATAAGAATATTAAATATTTAAAGTAAAAACAAAAATACATTAAAATATAATATATATTAAATCTAAAATATATGACTATGCCATGTTGCGGCCTCCTGAGGATGAAGCACTTGTGTAGTATCATTCCTCATCAGTCACTCTGGATAAAAGTGTTGGCTAAATGAATAAAGCAGTGCAAACTCCCCTCAGCTTATTATTGAGCTCTCCAGCACAAAAACATTAGATGAATTCTGTTTTCCTCTGGCAACCAGCAGCACGTTGGACCTGGGGCTCAGATTTGATAGATGATACTGTCACCCATCTATACACTAGGTGTTATACCTATCCTCTCCCCATAAGCACATTACACTTTTATTTTAGTATATTTCCATCGAGGGAAGTGTCGTGGAGGTTGGGGCAGAAGGTCAGCCATAGAGCAAACGTCCTGAGACTGCAGGCCTGACTTGAGAGCTGTTATATGTGTAATGTTAACGTGCCAGAAATGTGGATCATTCCTGTTTGATTGTTCTTGCCTGCCAGTCCTGGGATTCAAACCACGGGTATGTTTGGAATGGCATACTACCATAACACTTGAACTATTTTTACAGCACACTTTATGTGTCCCTAATATAGTTTTTGCATTCTCTGTATTCGTGCAATAGCAGTGTGACCCTCCTGCATTCGTGAAAATATGCATTAAACAACAGAGCGAATAATACAGTAAGTTCAACAGTGCAATTAGGAAAGTACAAATCTTTTCAAAACAGACTAGTCAGTATATCACTAGTCATCATTCTGACTTGGTTTCAAAAGCAGCTAGACAAAGTGCAACAGAACGGCACAGAATGAATGTTTCAGCATTAATCAACCTTACGACACCATCAAAATGCATTGATAATTGAGGGATAATTGAATTGTAAATGTCGTAAATGTCCATCACATGCTTTCAGATGGAGTGGCATTTAATACACAGAGCTGTAGTTCACAGACAAGCTACGTAATATCGCGTTCATAATCGCAGATGAATCGCATTCATTATGAACGTGATATTGCGTAGCTTGTCAGTGAACTACGGCTCTTTGTATTAAATGCCGCTCCATCTGAAAGCAAGTGATGGACATTTACTATTAATCACAGAACTGGCTTTACTGATGAGATGCGCATGATCATCGCATGCGATTTATTGTGCAGCCCTAAAATAAATAAATAAATAAAATACATACATAAATACATACATACACACATATATAATTTTATACTATTTTTTAACTTACCAACTTATCAACTATATAAAAAGGTAAATAAATTATTATTTTTTTATTTAAAATTATTTATTTTACTAAAAACAAATAAAAAGAAATGCATTTTATACACAACTATTTTACTAAATATTACACAATAAATAAAAACATTTTATATAAAATTATTTATTTTACTAATAATATACAAAAAGAAAAAAAAACAAATAAATGTTACTCTTATTTAAAAAAAATACAAAAAGCTAATAAATTAAATATTTTATATGAAATTATTTATTTTACTAATAATATACAAAGAGAAAGATAAATGAATGAATGAGTGAGTGAATGAATGAATGAATGAATGAATGAATGAATGAATGAGTAATGTTATACTCATTTAAAAACTATACAAATAAAATAAATAAATAAATAAAAATTTTATAATTTTATTTAAAAACAAACAAAAGGCTAATAAATTAAATAGTTTATATAAAATCATTTATATAAAAATATAAATAATTAAATTAATATAATAAAATATAAAAATAATTAATTAAATAAATGTAAGCCCAATTATTTATCCTCTAAATATTATATAATACATAAATAAAAACAAACTTAATTTTATATAAAATTTAAATTTATATATTGTATACATATACACACACATACACACACACACACAATGCAACAAACATGCATTTCCAAAGTATCAACTGTATGCCATATGCTAAAACATTTTATTGCTGCTTACTAGTTCACATGAAATTAGTAAACAGTACACAGAATGCAGTACACCAGAATTTCATTCTGAAAATGACGATTCTGTCAGTCTGCTACCTTCTAACCCCCAACACACACACACAACACCCAATCAGCCCTCTGGACTGCATTATCAGTGAGCCTTCACCCTACCAGCTCCTTTTCTACATTTCCTGTTCAGTCTGTTACATTGACTGATGGCCAGTGCGTCTGTGTTACAGACCTGAGGAGAGACAAGGCGATTGACATCAACACTGAACCAATAAAAACACAGAATCGGGTTAAAGGAAATCTCATAAACTCTGTGCCTCTGCTAAAGGTCAACAATCACGTATCTTAACGAGATGAAGCTTGATTGTCTGAAACCGGGGGTCGGTTTGGAGTGGGCGGCCTGCATGTGTCCTCTCCATACCCAACTCTATCATGCTGTACTCAAAGGGCAGATGTTTATAAAAGCACAGCAATTCCTCTAATGGCTTTTATGGGAAGGCAGACGGGGCGGGCCTGAGGATCCACTGAGGCCCACATCATCAGATTGAATAAGGTCAAGCTTAAAACACCCCAGAGGAAGAGAACGATGATACATACAGAGAAGTTATGCGTCGACATGTGACATCTGTGGACTGCTCTTCTGCTAATGTGTGATACAGATGCCAGCAGAAATATGATGACTCATACAGAGATGCGGTTTGAATTGTCCTAAGAAACAGTAGATTCAGTTTCTTTTTTTTTCACACTGGCATATCAAATAAGATGATTTATGAGCCATAAAAGTTTATAAGTGGGCATGAACCTGTATTTTCCATTTTTATATTAGAAATTAGGAAAACTCCATATACACTACATTTCAAATGTTTGGGGTCGGTACCATTTAAAAAAAATATTGTGAAGTATTATTACAATTTAAAATAACAATTTTCTATTTGAATATACTTTAAATTGTAATTTATTCCTGTGATGCAAAGCTGAATTTTTAGCATCATTACTCCAGTCTTCGGTGTCATATGATCCATCGGAAATCATTCTAATACGCTGATTTGTGATCTAATATGCAATTTAATGCATCCTTGGTGAATAAAAGTTCAGAAACAGAAACAGAATGTCACATGCGATACATTTTCTACTAAAAAGCTAAAAGTTGTTAGGAAACACGCAAGTTCCAACAAAATTCAATGTAAACTATGTGTTATGTTGCAATTCCTTATATAAAATTCCCAGCCACTACTTTACATTATTTGCTAAATACTTCTTAAACAACTGTACTATACATCCTTAATAGTACAAACTGCTTAACTTTGATTAAGCAACATGTTTATCTATTATTCATCATCCTAAACAACTAAACTTAACTAAACACTAATGGTGCTTATATGCTGTTACATTAGTTTTACATTCACAATGTGGATGTTCTCTAGAAATGTTGTGGGAAAAGTGCACTATAAAACTTAATTTTAACCATAAAGAATTAATAGGATTGTTAAAAGTTTCCTGCTAGATTGAATCCAGACATGAATGCGAGTAGTCATTGTGAAAGACCACAGCAGTGCTGCTGAGTAACTGATTACATGTAATCAGATTCCAGAAATCAAGTACTTGTAATTAGATTACATAATCAGATTACAGTTACTTTGTTAGAGATTACATGATTCCATATTATTCACACAATGGCAGTCAATTTTTCATGATTCTTTGATTGATTATCTTTTTAATGAACCTACCAGTTATATACAGTTTGGGGAAACCCTTTGTTTGTTTGTTTGTTTGTTTGTTTGCTTGTTTGTTTTACAATATGGTACACAATAAAGCCATTCAAGTCTATGCGATAAACGAGTTAGGTCAAAAGTAATCTAGAAGTAATCAAAAAGTAGTCAGACTACTTTACCTAATAAGTGTAATCCAGATTATGTTACTAACTACAATTTCTCATCGGTTAACATTATCCAGCAGCAACGCTGGGTAGTAACTGATTACATGTAATCTGGGTTACGTAATTGGATTCAAAAAGTTAAGTATTTGTTATCAGATTACAGTTACTTTTTATGGATTACATGATTACATATTATTCACACAATGACAGTCAATTATTCATGATTCATGACTTTTTTTTCCTTTCTAAATGAACCTACCAATTATATACTGTTTGTGAAACCATGCTGTAATGTAATGTTTAATGCATTTCATGATGCTGATAACAAAGAATGGAATATTTTCTTTTTTTTCTTTTCTTTTTTTTTTTTTATTAATATAGCACACAATAACCCCATTTAAGTCTATTTGATAAATAAGTTAGGTCAAAAGTAATCTAAAAGTAGTCAGACTACATTACCTAATGTGTGTAATCCAGACTATGTTACTAACTACAATTTTAGTCATGTAATCTGTAATCAGTAATGGACTACAATTTTGTAAGTAATCAACCCAGTACTGTCCAATAGCATAATGTACAGTGGGCTGAATAGGAAAAAAAAGTTATTGATGAAAGATTAAGATTACAGTTTTTCTTCTTTGGAATAGCATGCACTAATGCATCACACAACAAGACCTGAAACATGCATCAGCAAAGTAATTGGGGTCAATTTGTGCTTCATGTTGACTAAACATCAATCCATGTGTTTCTCAACTCGGTGCACCTTTAAAGGAAGCAATATCCATAGAAACAGCACAAGGTCAGATATAGATCCTCCAACATTTCTGCACTTATAGAGCGCTCAGCATCTGTTCAGCACATGTAGCAGCTCTATAAATCTCCCTGGAATCCCTTTAATGGCACAGCAAACCCGGCTAATGGATGTCGTGCTGGGGTGAAAAACGCAAACAAGAACCATCAAAACAAACATGAAGGCTAACCTCTCAACCTCCTGTCATACCTTAAATGTCATGGGGTTTTTCTGTGAAGCCCTTCAGTGTGCCACACCGTATCCCATAAAACACTTCATCAGCACTGCGTCCCAAACACGTCTGTTCTGGGATCATTTACAGTAGTAAGGTCGACAGGAACCCAAGATAAACAAACAGGCTGGACGCCCATCAAAACACACAGTTAGTATTTAAAAGCAGATGAATTGTGATTTCAGCAAACGTGTCGGGAATGTTACAGGAATTTGGGTCTCATTGGGACTGCATTACGCTCCGATCTTTCCACTGTGTGTTTTGGAGGCGCTTTCTCGCCTCATTCGTGCGATTTTTCACACCCAAGCTCTCGGTCACGCTACAGGACAGGTAATACAAGCCACACCGTCCATGATAAACGGAATATTTTCTGTTATATAATGAAAAATGAAGAGCCCCAAAATTATGAAACGGTGTACTGTGTACGCTAGGCTGCGTCTAGCAATAGACTGCACAATAATTCAGGGATTCACCGCATTTTTTTAGTGAATTAATGAAAATGCATTTTGGCGGCCCAACCAGCAATCATATGGATGACATTTTAATTTCTACTTTGCATATAAATAAAACTAACTAAATCTCATTTGTAGGAACGCCACTGATATTAATCTTCATACGCATAATTATATATTTTTATAGCAAAGGGTATCCGTTTCGATTTCTCTTTTTCTGCAGCTGTGAAAACCACCTATAATAATCATGCCATGAGCCCCGGAGCTGATGAAGATAAAGAACAGGAAATCTATATACTCAAGTACATATTCAAACATGACTTAAGAAAGCACAAAATATATTTTTTATTATTATTATTATTATTATTATTATTATTATTGACTAAAACAATAATAAATGAGAAAAATATTATCTAAGTGTATACTTATATAAAAATTATGTAAAATGAATAATATTAATATTGTTGCTGATGTTATGTAAAATTATTCAAAAAACTAAATTGTATATATACACATATATATAAATAGATAGATAAATAAATATTATATAAAAGTCTTATTCTTATATAACAATAGTGCAAAATTAATATGCATTTAATGATAATATAATAAAAAATAAAATTATTGTCAAATGAATAATAATAACAATAATAATAATAATAATAATAATAATAACCATCATCATCATTTTTATTAATATTATTATTCAATAGAATAAAGCTGAATATATTTTTTTGTAAATATAATAATAAT
The DNA here is from genome assembly GCA_039654775.1 of Spinibarbus caldwelli. Taxonomy (NCBI): domain Eukaryota; kingdom Metazoa; phylum Chordata; class Actinopteri; order Cypriniformes; family Cyprinidae; genus Spinibarbus; species Spinibarbus caldwelli. The sequence continues at coordinate 29,354,691 of CM077240.1, forward strand.
AATTATCATTGTTTTTTTTTTCATTTACAGTACATTAAAACAAAAATGCTATGGGTTCGCAAAGCCTAAAGACCTTAAGAAATCAAAAGTTTTATGGGTTTTACTCCATTTCCATCAGCTTTGAAGTCATTAATATGCTAATATACTAACGTACTATACTAACGGACTTTTCTGAACAAAAAAACAAAGTTGATGACGCCCCATACAATACTAACATCAACCACCCCCCAGAATACTAACATTTTTTGAGTATAAATTACAACAGCAAACAATGTTTAACCCTCTGGTTCTCCTTATTTTGGAGTCACACTTGTTATCTTCACGGTCAAAAGTGACCAGACACTTAAAATTTAACTTTCCCCTCCCCCAGTAAAATCAATGTAACATATTTTTGTTTAATAATATTTTTTCTTTTGTATTTTGAGAGAATTTCATGGTACTAATTCATATTTATGGATTAATTATGATCAAATTTTCCCATTTTTTTACAATTACAATTCAATACAATTTTTTCCCCAAATATTTTCTATTACTATTCAATTATGGCAGTATTTCATGTTAAAATAGAGCCAATGCCTTTATCCATTTTTTGAAGCCATATTAGTGCCATCTGGTGGGAGTAAAATAAGAAAAACATCTGCAATTCCATGGTTTAGCCCATAGATTCCTATATAGCTCTATATAAAAGGCCTATAAATTCTCTAATTGTTTTTAGACAAATACTTTTATTTATACATAAATACACATTTTTATTAAGTTGTGGGTTTGGATATATATTTAGACATTTTCAAAGACAACTTTTTGTAAAGGTTTAGATTTTTTTTGGTTTGAAATGTTGATTTAAAGCATCAGTTTTTGAATTATTATTACTACAGTCAAACCTGAACACAGAGAAATCATTTTGTTACACAAAATATTAAAATTCTATAAAAACAGGATTTTTTATTTATTTATTTATTTATTTTTATTATCAGAGCTGAATCCTTCTTGGTCTGACTCTGATCTGTGAGTGTGTGTATGTGTGTGTGTGAGTGGATGTGCCTGTTTTGCACTCTTAATATTTCAGAGTGTAACCCCTTCCTTGCTGTCCACTTTTTTACTGCATTGTAGTTGAATTTGCTGTGTTACTGTCACACCAGTTCATAGGTGTGTGTGTGTATGTAAGTGTGTGTGTGTGTGAGTGGATGTGTTGGTTTTGCACTCTTGATGTTTTAGAGTTTCACCCCGTCATTGCAGTGTACTTTTTTTTTCTGCATTGTGGCAGATTTGTAGATTGTACACAAAAATTTACAGAATTTTTGTGTTTTTGTCAATTTCCCATTCATTTCCTATGGTCGGTCATTTTTGACCGAAGAGCACAAGTGTGACTATTTTTTTTACGACCACTTAGCCTGCTCAAATCAATCCCTCAATTTTTTTGTGTGTTCACATTCCAAATGCCATAAAAGTCACCAAGTTTCGTACCATTCCGATGAAGCTGTGATTTTTAAAAATTCAAAACTTCAAAATTTTTCAGTCAAAAGTGACCGAAGAGCACCAGAGGGTTAATTGAAAGTGCACACATTTTAACAATTAACTCTTAAGTGACCAGCAAAGTTGAACGGAGGACACAGAAAACCGGCTTAACCACCACACGCTGCAATAAACCAGCAAACGACTTTAATCCCAAGTCAAGTCAACAGCTGACAGTCTTGAGTGGCATTGTGTGGAACTTAAGCACAAATTCCAAATATTAGCCTGTATTCTGACAGGTTAAATATAGCGGGTGCTTGAGTGATGGGACGAAAGAGTGCGAAAGCAAGACAGATTGACTGGCAGAGTAAGAGGGCACCAGGGCCTTCGGAGATGTTACCTGTCAATGGGCAGCCAAAAAAAAAAAAAAAAAAGCTCTGCCTGTCTCGCTCTCAGGAGGCGTTGATGGGCCGAAGTTTGCCTCTTATTTAGACTGTTATGACAGGTTAGATCGTTTATTTGACGCCTAAAAAGTTTTCCAGTTCTCCCGCACATACGGTATGAGACTGAATTCATTCAGCAGATTTGAAGTGCCTGATTATGTTATTATGGAAATGCGAAAATGCCAAACGGCAGTCCACGTCTGGTTCAAATGTCATGATATGTCACAGCCGGTTGAAATGCCTCACTGTGAGCCACTTCAGTTAATAAGATTACATGCTAGCTGAATTAATGAACGACTGAGAGCACACAAACACGGCAAATCCGTTCTGAAGCACGCTTAAACACTCCGAAAACAAGCAGACTCGCTGAGCGTGCACTCGGCGTAACCCTTCCCCGCGGCTCCAGCTCAGGTTCACGGTGTGAAGGCACAGTTCCAGGGATACTGTGTTCCACCGAGGCCGCGATCTTTCGCTCGGTCATCCATAAAACAGGAGATGAAGTGGCCGGCTTAGACGATCAATGACAGCGCGGGTGACACAGTCTCTGAAGTTGCTGAGCGCTGTGACATTTGGAGAGGAAACAGGAACGTTCTCCTCTGAGTCGAGCCATCCATCAGCGCTGTCCTTATCCTTCAGTGTGTACTCTCAATCTGATCCGTTACACACCTGCTCATAAAAACTACATGAACTCAACGTGGAACCTGCTTTCTTAAAGCAACAGTTCAACCAAAAAACAAAAAAAAAACAACAAAAAAAAAACATTATTTTGTCATTATATTCACATCAATTCTACCCCCCCAAAAAAAACATTTTTGGGGACCAAAAAAATAAACAACATAAATAATGACAGGATTTACATTTTGAAGTAAATAATGCCTTTAAAATATGTTCCTGGTCTTTTGTAAATGATTCGTGGGTGCACATTATTCAAAAGAGAGAAAAAATAAAAAATAAAAAATAAAAAAATAAATAAATAAATATATATATATATATATATATATATATATATATATATATATATATATATATATATATATATATATATATATATATATATATATATATATATATATATATATAAAATAATGTGATTAAAATAAATAAACATTTTATAATAAATAATTTTTATAAATACATTTGATAAAAATAAACAAATAAGTTTTTAAAAATAACGTATAAAGAATAATATTTCTAAAAATAAAACACATTTATATAAAAATCTAAATTAATTATATATTTTAATGATATATAATTACATACATATATATTTTATTCAGATAATTAAAATGTAATATATAATTAAAATGTAAAATATATAATTATTTTAGATTTTTCATATTATTTATATATATATATATATATATATATATATATATATATATATATAAAAATAATATTTTGTTTCACTGATGAAACTACACAACAGTAATCAACAGAAATTTCATTTCAAAATTAAAAAGAACTGAGCATAAATTAAACATTTATAGTGTCTCTTAATTATTGCAATGGTCATTTTTAAATTCCACGCACTGAATCACACAAACAAGCTACACCGTGTCACCATCTGCGAGTAAATGCGACATTCCCCTGTAAAGAGCTTGGCACTTGGACGCTTGCCTGGAATCCTCTGTAGTTCCCTATCTGTTCAGATGGTGTTTATGCTAAAGCACAGTCCCTAATGGACCTTAAACAGTCCGGGGAGCGTTCCTGAGCGACGTCTGCACCGAACTCCGTCTCATGCATTAGGCTCGATGGCTTGCGTGAGATGACA
>CM077240.1:29363356-29423356 GCA_039654775.1 Spinibarbus caldwelli
TTTTTTCGTACCTCTCTCTCTCTCTCTCTCTCTATAAAACTATTTATAAATAAATATATATATATATATATTTATAAATAGTTTTGTCTGTCTATCTATCTGTCTGTCTGTCTGTCTGTCTATCTATCTATCTATCTATCTATCTATCTATCCTCGACAAATACATAAAGCATAAAGTAGGCTGACTTCTCAACTATGTTACCTTCACGTGCAAATATCTTTATATTCTTTATATTCAAGCATCCAAATCAAATCTGCAGGATTGAAAAGATTATAATTGGCAGTACTATATAAGGACTATACAATAAGACAGAAAGGTGGAGGGCAATTCAGTTTTGTAGTTTTGATGTTATCTCAGACCTTTGCTAATTGAAATGCACACAGTCTATTTGAATATGCAGCAGATGTCCTGTCACTACGCATCAATAAGTGATTTAAAGGAGTAGTTTGCTTAAAAATTCAAGGTATTTCTTCATTCACCTTCAAAGCTGTGTGGTTTTCTTTCTTCCTTGGGACACAAAAGGATAAAAATTTGTGTTGTTCTTTTTCATACAATGGAAGTAAATGGTGAACAGAGGCTACAAAGCTACTAAGAGCAATAAGTTCCAGTCAAATTTCAGTCTGCTCCTCTCACAGTTATCATATACTGTAGCTTCAGAAAACTTGGAATAGAATGTCTCAGAATTATTATGGTACCTTTATGGTGCATTTTTAAGCTTATAAAAGAGCATTTCATTTTGAGTTCCACTGAAGCACATTAATAATTAAACTTTTTCAAACACACTGAATACAAAATACACAGTTATAAAATCTACAATCCTGAGAAAAGTTGCCAAAGATTCCTGCTGATCAAATTCTAATTAGAGATTAAGACAAAATCTCGACCACCAGTGGGCGGGTTTAATCTTCAAACACACAAGACACTGACCACAAACAAAAAAAACTCTGCGCCGCTTCACTTGAGCCGGGTCAGAGCCGGTCACTGCGTACCAATGATCAAAAAGCTCCACATCCCATTAGCCAGAACTCACAGTGGGGTAACCCAATTAAATCAATTCCATTTAATCAGAGCAGGACACATGAGCTGAGGGGGTGTGTCTTTCCTGACAGTTGAGCCGCATGTAATCCCACCGCTTAATCACCAGAGCTGCGTCCACCGAGAAACGCTAATTGGAATGTGATGGAATATCACTGATGACAATCGGACAGTGTTGCAAATCGATCTGAAATGTGCAAGAGGTCTCGCAAGGGTCAAGTGACCGGATTTGATTTGTGGTATAAATTAAAAGTATACAAAAAAAAAGTTTTTAGTGGGGCTGTCAATTAAAAAAGTCCAACTTGAAAAGAAAAAAAAAAAAAAAAAGTATAAAAATGTCTTTAAATGTGTGTGTGTGTGTGTACATATACATATATATGTATGTATATATGTGTGTGTGTGTGTGTATATATTTATTTACACATACATTTACATATATATATATATATATCTTTTGTTGCACACATATATATATATATATATATATATTCATAATGTATAATGTAGGAAAATACAGTCCTAATTATAAAGTCCCCAATAATTAAATAAGTAATTAATAAAAAAGAAAAAAGTATTTTCTACATACAGCTAACATCATCCACATTTACTTTCTCCTAAAACTCTCACATTCATGTGCAACAAAGGGGAAAAAAATCTAATGGTCGAGACAAGTTCTGTTAATACAAAAGGGAACAAAAATACACCCCAGCTGTACACAGTCTGCAATAAATTAGCTAACTGATGTATCTTTTTGACAGGCACAAGGGTGTAAAGATATAAAACGGGATCTTTTGAGATATTGCGGTACCTTGGGTCTGTGCTGGATGATGATGCTCATCACAGACTAATGAGATCTTTGGAGTATACTCAGGTGCGCCTGCAAAGACAAAGAAAACGCGATCAGTAAACACACAGAGAGAGCAAGAGAGAGAGACAGTATTGAAAGTATACTGTGTTAAATAGTACCAATTGTAACTGCTGTGAGAGAGTGTTAAACAAAAACAATAAATATGTAAGACCACAATTTAATGTCTCATGCTAATGTTTTTTTGTTGTTGTTTGTTTTGTTTTTTTTAAATTAATACCTTAATTCAGCAAGGATGCATTAAAGTGATCAAAAGTGACCGTATAGATGTGTATGAAGTTACAAAACATTTATATTTCAAACAAATGCTGTTCTTTCCTTTCATCAAAGAATCTAGAAAAAATGTATCTCAGTTTCAACAAAAACATGAAGCAACACATCCGTTTTCAACACTGATAATAAGAAATGTTTCTTGAGCAGCAAATCAGCATATCAGAATGATTTCTGAAGGATCATGTGACACTGAAGACTGCAGGAGTAATGATGCTGAAAATTCAGCTTTGACCACAGGAATAAATCACACCTTAAAATTTTACATTTAAACATTTTTAACATTCAGGAGTATTATCAACAAGACTGCACTGACACTTGGATCGGATGAGAACAAAACTTGAACTGAATTAAGCTGGATGATGTCACTATTGTGTTTTGTAGAGTAGCTTTATAACTGAATCAAATTTGTTTAATAATTGGTGAATTTTGCCACATCGACACAGCTATTGAACTGAACTGAATCAACACTGAAGTGATTTCAACTGAATAATTTTTGCCTTCTGTAGAGATGTTTATAGCTGAATTGAACTTTTAAAATAATTTTCATAATTAATGAACAGTATTCTTAGAGCTGCTTTAAAGTTTACAGTTTCCTGTTTATTACTGTGAAGCTGCATTGAAACGGTCTATACCAGGGGTGTCAAACTCAGTTCCTGGAGGGCCGGAGCCCTGCAGAGTTTAGATGCAACCCTAATTAAACACACCTGATCCAGCTAATCATGTCATTTAGGCTTATTTGAAAACTACATGGTTTGTGTGTTGGAGCAGGGTTGGAACTAAACTCTGACTTGACTTAAAATACATTTGTTTCAGCCACACAGCTTTATGCTTTACAAGACGTTCATTGATGGACTGGAGTATTGTGAATTACTTGTGGATTATTGCGATGTTCTGACGGCACCCATTCACTGCAGAGGATCCGTTGGTGAGCAAGTGATGTAATGCTGAATTCTTCCAAATCTGTTCAGATGAAGAAACAAACGCATCTACATCTTAAACGGCCAGAGGGTGAGTAAAATTTCAGCAAATTGGGTGACAAACTCCTTTAAGACTTCGTAAAAATTTGCTACACTGTGCAACAAAAGATACATGGCCTACATCAACACAAGCACAATATTGAAAAAAATTAAAATGAACTGCAGCACAAGAGAAACGACCTAACAAGTGCAACATCCAGCGCTAAAAGCAAACACGATGACTTCATCACTCCCTTCAAATGGGAAATTGCCAAAGAAACACACTTCTAGGACTCTTTTCCTGGCAGTGATAACCAGACCTCTTCTAATGGAGTAGACGCATCAGATTTTTCTCCGGCATATAAATATCATTCGCTTCTCAACCTCCATTTGAGAGTCACATGGCGCAATCAAATGACAAAGCCGTCGAGATGAAGTCATGACACAGTAAATCAAGTAAAAATCGAGTGAATTTCCAGCTTTTACAGGCACACAAAAGGAAAAAGGAGCAAAACACTGATAGGGAGTAATAATCCTTTCTTTTCCCGATTATATAAACTTAATAGGATTCGGAATGCAATCACTGTCTAACCTAATGCTTTCAGAGACACAGAGGAGGATCTCATCAGATTGAGTCTGGACAGAATGATTCCCTCGACTCCGCTTTTCTGTTCGCTCATCTCGCACATTTCCTGACCCCTTCGTCTCCACTTGTATTTACAGACTGATCGGAGACAATAAAGAGACAAACGAATGTTTACTTTGTCATGAAATGAGAAATGTACTTCCATTATATCATACGAGATCATTTACGTCCCCGTTGGCTCCTGCTCGCACAATTCTGCTTTTTCAGTCTCGCTCTCAGCGTTCATTTGCACTTTGTCAAGGAAACAGACATTTTATGTCAAGGCACTGGGGAATTAAATTAATAAAGAAAATGCATGGTAGATTATCTTCAATTATGAATACTGCCAGAACAGGAGTATAAAAAATAGATATTCAAACCATCCTCTGTGGTGCAGAAATGAAATTAATTTATTTCTATGTACACAGAGCCAAATGTGCTCAGACTTCAAATATAACATCCATAGGGCATAAACTTATCATTTATTTCAGATCTGTGTAATGTTTACGCTACATTGCTGAACTGAAATGTGGTTCTTAGTACTTATTGATTAGCTTTGAGATCATATACAATAGTGTACTACTAAATGTTGACCAAGTTATTTGTATACACAATACACTAATTTTCTCTTCAGGAAACTGACCAAAAATACTGATCTTTCACTCCAATAAAAATGTTGTCAACAAAATGCTCTTTAGCAAGAGTATTGGTTAACATGGTCATTCGTACCAGCAGCAGTAGCTGGTTAGCGATTCTCAGGAGCTAAGACGTTAGTCATGTTAGTCAAAAAAAAAAAAAAATTTTCAGAGTATGGAACAATTTTTGAATTGAATACAAATGAAGAAACATGCCTTTTGCATCCATAATGGTAATCATGCCAGCGGTTGTTTAATAGCATCTGACTAGCAAATATCTGACTAGCAAAGCAAGCAGCAAAATCAGTTATATAAGTTTACTAAAATGAAAGAAAAAAAGTGCATACAGTAAATTGCTGAATCTAAAATTAAAAAGTTAACTGAAAATAAAAAAATAAAATAAATTTCAAAATATTAATAAATACTATATTACATTATAAATAATAATAATAATAATAATAAAATAACACTGCCACAAACAGCTTATGAGAGGGGTTTTTTAAACCCAGATAATTAAATAAACCATTAATTTAAAAAAAATTGCCACATATCAGTCTTCAGTGCTCAAAATCAAGCTTGAACATTTTAAAAAATATATTTTCTGCAACTGAAATAAAGCTAAAATGAAATAAATATTAAATGAAAGTCTAGAAAAACAAACATTAACTTGGCAAATAAAGCTTACTAAAAAAAAAAAAAGATTTTTTTTTTTTTTTAATTAGTTCAAAATATTAATAAAAAAAAAAAAAAAATACTAGAATAACACTGGCACTAATTGCCATTCATCTCAATGGCAGTAGCCCACATCACCCACATTTGTAGGTAACATTTGACTAGCAAAGTAAACAGCAAATCTGTCCCGCTATCTTACTGTTTCAATATGCCAACACTAGAAAGATAAACTGCGCTCGTAAGGCCAATTCATGATGCCTTTGGTTGGTTAGTTACAATTCTGCACACATAATTCCTGCAAAGTAATTTTCAGTGTATTAATTGCAAGCACAGTCCCTCAGGAGCCGTCTTGGGTCCAAGGTTAAGTGTTTTCCTCAGGGCGCAGTCACGATCGAGCTGGATCATGAACTTGCTAACTTAGTGACTCTCTTGGTATACTCGGATTGTACCTGCAATCCTTCTGTTAGCAACTAAACCATTAGTCTCCACCACCCGAACCTGTCTGAAACCGAGCAGGACACCTAAGGGTGAAAAATCTCTTTCAAATCCATAACAGATGCTGCTTTGAAATCTCCATGTCCCAATTATTGTTCACCTGTCAACACGAAGTCAAGCCATAAATCATCTTTGTAATTATCAATTGATTAAAAAAAGCTATCTGACGGAGAAAGCGGCTCGCAGGCCTAATACATCAATTTTAATGACATTTCTTAATCCAAAAGACTTGGCAATCACCAGAGACCAATTACAGGCCATGAGATAGAGGCAAACCATTAATAACAAGAGTTAGCCTCAGAGTTTCGCCTCAACATCGTTTGGAAAAAAAAAGCTTGCAGGGGTTCATTTAAAACTGACTGGTAATCCACAGGCATTACATTACACCAAATCTGAATCGTCATGATGTTACACTTTTCAAGACTCAAAGAAAACAATGCATCCACGAAGTGCAATTTAAAAAAAATAAAATAAAATACTTCACACACTACTATCACAGTTAAAGCTGAGCAGAGGAAGTAATTAATTTGGAATATTCAATAAACATCTACAGGGCAAAACTAAATTAAGACACTTTCTAAGACACCAAAAAAATTAGATTGAACTCAATAAAAATACAAAATATTATCCAACGGTCCCGAGATACACTTCATGGCCAAGAGTATGCAGACACCCACTTCTAATTAAAAGGTTTTGTGAAGCCTAGTAATTACAGTAAAGCCAAATCTTAATGCTAAAGCATGCAATAACATTCTGTACTTCAGATTTCACAGTAAACACTTGAAAAGGGTCTTTTCTCCTGTGCACAAAGCGAGATCTGGATAGAAATAATTGATTGTCTCTGTTGGGGAAGAACTTGACTGACCCGCACAAAAACCAGACCTGAACCCCACTGAACACATTTGGGATGAATTTGAACGCCGACTGTGAGCCAGACCTCATCGCCCAACATCATTGCCTGACGCTCGTGTCTGAATATGAGCAAATCCCAGCATGTTCCAACATCCAGTGGAAAGTTTTTTTTACTGAGTGGAAGCTGTTAGGAAGGACCGACTCCCTGTTAATGCCAGTGGTTTTGAATGTAAACCTTCAGGTATATACATACATTTGCCCATCTTGTATGTATACATTGCCACTAAAATATAAAGCAGCACATCTGTTTTCAACAGATTTGAAAAGAAATGTTTCTTGAGCAGCAAATCCGCATATTAGAATGATTTCTGAAGGATCGTGTGACACTGAAGACTGGAGTAATGATGCTGAAAATTCAGCTTTGCATCAAGGAATAATTAACCTGATCAAAAAAAATAGCATTTGATTGGCTACAATAAACATGCAGCTGAAATTATGAGTCAAAATGTTAAATTGTCAACTATGTTACCCGTATTGTTTGTTTGTTCCCATATTGTTTGTTTGTAACATAATTGACAGACTTATCACAAGGGAAAAACATCTTTTTCTTTGTAATATCAAAATGGTGTTTAATGACTAAGCAGAAAAGTTACACTGATAAAATATATCAACTGAAACCAACAGTTGTTTTACTGAGAAAGATTATTGTTTTTACAATTGTGACCCTCTCTATGACATCCAAGCTACAGCCTCAAAATCTAATTATGAGATAACAAGCATCAAAGTTTGATTTCAACCATTAATTTCACAATGATTCCAATCTTTGACATGACTTTACTCAGTCACTATTAAAGATATCAAGGTTACATTTTCACAGAATGTTCTTTACCTTATGAAGGATGATTTTGTGTAGAAAACAGTAAATTACATATACACAGTAACATATATATATATATATATATATATATATATATATATATATATATATATATATATATACACACACACACACATACATACATATTTACTGTGTGTGTGTGATATACATACATGCATGCATGCATGCATACATACATACATATATACATACATGCACACAACCTACCTGCAACTAATAACAGTGGACATTTGCTCATTTTATCTCCATAATTGTGCTCCCTGCCACCTGCATTTCTTAATGAAGACGGCAACATATAATTTCCTAAACCGTATTATTGAAATACAGCACGACAGTGGCAGCACCACCCTCGAGATGAGGTCCCTACCCAAATCAACTCACTTTCTCCGAATGTGCTTCTCTCCAACCGCGCTACTAATTTTCACTGAACTACATTTGGGAGGCACAAATTGTCTGTGACACTTCCAAATTTATCATCAACGTTAATAGCGCGCATCATAATCCACTCGGTACAAAAGGAAATCAGAGCAAAGTGCCATGATCAAATTATTCAATTGTGAAAAGGGCTATAAATACTGGTTGTAAACAGGAACAAATGTACTATCCGCAATTTAAAGAAGCAGTTGAAAACTATGAGCCAGTTCCTCCTGCTAGCAGTCAGTTTCACCCAGCTAAAAGTTCACGTTATGCAAATGAACAGGGACGTCTCGTAGCGATCCTCCTGTGTGCACGATGGAACCGCTCGGCTCGTCTCTGTCCCTAAAACAAACAACTACACTCTGACTAAACTTTCAGAAAAAAGAAACCGCCTGAAGCAAATAATTCCATCACTGGATAAACGTATATCAGAGCCATGAATACGATTACATCCCTTCTGAGGTGCGCTGATTGCTTTTGATGAAAGCGATGAAGAGTCTTTAATGACACGTCTGTAGTTGTACGATTGAGTCAGAAACCCTTGTTCCTGTAATCATTTCCCTCGGTGCAGCCTGATGATTATACAAAAACCCATGCAGAAACGGATGGATTGGAATTTAGGTAGGACAACATGAAACAACATTGGAAATGTATTTAAAGTGACAAAGATAATATTTTCTTCACTAGAGATGCACTGATTGACCAACCAGTGATCGGAATCGGCCGATTTTTCGCATGACCGGCCCGGATCGGTGACCGGCCGGTCAGTCGCGCGTCTTGCCGATTCCGAACCGATCCTTTTATTGCCAGCAGTGCAGGCAATGACGTCACACATGTAAACACGTCGTTTCGCTGAGAATGATTCTAATTTTAATTGCATTCAGTGTAAACAGCGACTGATAATGTATTTATGTCGTGCCAGATGAGGCTTGCACAGCCTGAGTGAGTGTGTGTGAGAGAGACAGCACATACAAAGTAACTCACAGAAATTTATAAATGCATACTGCGGTTTAAAAAAAAAAAGATATTTACAAAATATGATTTAGATAAGCAACATTATACAGCCATGATGTTTCCGCGAACATCAATATAAACACGACTGCAATGTGACACTGATTTTATTACAATAGTATTTCAATAAACGAAGTTAAAATTAAGTGACTTAGATTTTAGACAAAATTGACTGTTTTTGCTCAATTTAGCTGATGAAAACAGTTCCGAAAACTGTTTTGTGTCTCCGAGCAACACACAGTGGTGTTTCGTTACTGAATGAATCCACTTTTTTGAACAAATCGAGTGAGTCAATGATTCAGTGGCCCAATCATAAGGACAGTCACTTGCCTCGTTTCTGAATGAGTCAGCCGTTTGAATGAATCGGTTGAAAGAATGAACTGAATGACTCACTCATTAAAACAGACACTTGCCGTAACCTACTGGTGGTTTAGTCATATTTAAAAGTATCATTGCATTTTTTCAACATTTACTTGTATGTTTTAAAAAAATATGTACAACATTAATCTTATAAAATTATTTATGCATTTGAAATTTTGCAGTGTAAATGCATTTATGGCACCTCAGCTTCATCAAACTGTCTGTGTAAATGCATCTAATGTCACTTCAGATGCCACTTTTGTTTCCTCAGCAGTGGAAAGATGGAGTTTGTTAATACTAATTTCATTTCAATGGTAACAACTCTACAGTTTCTTATTATGCTAACTGAATTAATTGAAACAAAGTAAGAATTTGATGTGAAAGATGACATTTAATAAGGTTAGGGGAAAAGGATGACGATTTATAAACATAGAGGGAAATGACATCTGTTTTGTTACATACAGCAACTCATTTTAAGTTAACTATTCCTTCCTCTTTCCAGTCACAGAGCAGTTTATTTTGAGAGTTGTTTAAGTAAGAGAAAATCTGTAACAGTCCAGATTGGGGGAATTGTAGTGTTTAATCATGTCTTTTATGATGTAAATATTTGCATTGATATTTGCATAGATTTTTGTTTGTATATGCTGTCAATTATAGTTCTTAGAAAGAAAATCGGAATCGGCAAAAATCGGTATCGGCAGGTCACACTTCCAAAAAATCAGAAATCGGAATCGGCCAAGAAAATTGCAATCGGTGCATCTCTATTGCTCACCATCATGTTGTTCCAAAACTGTGTGAATTACTTTTCTTCCGTAGAACACAAAGAAAGATGTTTCACAGAATGTCCAAGCTGCTCTTTTTCATACAGTACAAATGTAAAAAGGAGGAAGCACCATAAAAGTATCCATAAGTAATGCATAAAGTACACTAGAATTGTGTACCATATTTAAAGTCTTTAGAAGCCATACGGACAGTTTATCTGAGGATTGAGAACTATTGTGGATTTTCAACAAGTAATTACTTAAATTTTGGTCTTTTCCACTAGGAGAGGAGAGGTACTTTTTTTTTTTTTTTTTTTTTTAAAGATATTTTTGAAAGACGTATCTTATGCTCACCAAGGCTGCATTTATTTGCTCAAAAATACAGTAAAAGCAGTAATATTGTGAAATATTATTACAATTCAAGATAACTGTTTTCTATTTGAATATATTTTAAAATTTAATTTATTTGTGCAAAGCTGAATTTTCAGCATCACGACTCCAGTCTTCAGTGTCACATGATCATTCAGAAATCATTCGAATATCCTGATTTGCTAATTTAAGAAACATTTCTTATCAAAATTTGCTGCTTAATATTTTTGTGGAAATTCTTTTCTTTTTTTTTTCATGACTCTTTGATGCATAGAAAGATCAAAAGAAGAGCATTTATTTGAAATGGAAATATTTTGTAACATTATGAATGTCACTTTCAATCAATTTAATGCATCCTTGCTGAATAAAATAAATTTCTTTAGAACAAAATTATTTTATTTAATTATAGCCATTCAAATCATCAATTGATAAAATAAAAAGAGATTTTAAAAAAACTATAAAATAAACCATTTACAAAAAACAGAAAGAAAGAAGAGAAAATTCAAATCAAAGTTTCACAGAAAAGGACAAAAAAAGCATCATAAAAGTAGTCCATAAGAATCGTGCACTAGAGATGCACCGATTGACCGGCCAGTGATCGGTCAGTCTCACGTCTTGCCGATTCCGAGCCGATCCTTTTATTGCCAGCGGCGCAGGCAATGACGTCACAGCCACGTGCACACTCACAGTCACGTGTAAACACGTCATTTCGCGTGAGAATGATTCTAATTTTAATTACATTCAGTGTAAACGGTGACTGATAATGTATTTATGTCGTGCACAGCCTGAGTGAGTGTGTGAGAGAGACAGCACACACAAAGTAACTCAAAGAAATGTATTGAATGAAATGCATGTATTGAAATGAAAATTGCAATCGGTGTATCTCTATCGTGCACAATATTCAAAGTCTTCTGAAGCCACTATGATCATTAAATGCAAGCGTGCTATGGTGCATATTCAGCAAATGACTTCGCTTTATGGTGAGAAGAACAAAATGTACCATGTGACATCAGACGCATGGCTTTTTTGAAGCTCAACAATATGGAAAAACTATCCACATTTGCATAGAAAATAGCCACTTGGACATTCTACAAAAAAAATCATTCTGTGTGCCAAAGACGACAGACAGTTTTTGAACAACACGAGGGCTAGTAAAATTATGACAAAATGTTCATTTCTGACTGAACTAACCCTTTAACCCCCTAAAAGACACAAAAATGAACAAGATAATGTCAATAGTGAAAACATGCCAATATTTCCTTTTTTATACATGTTTTCATCAACAGTCATACGCAGAACATGGCAAGTCCCATTAAATCCTGTCATTATTTTCTCACCTTCATGTTGTTCCAAACCATTTTTATTTCTTCCTTTAAACACAAAAGACGATATTTTGAAGAATGTTGGTAACCAAACAGATGCCGGTAGCCATTGACTTCCATAGTATTGTTTTCCCTACCATTGAAGTCAATGGCTAGCGCCAACTGTCTGGTTACCAACAATATCTTCTTTAGTGTTCAACAGAAGAAAGAAACTCACACAGGTTTGGAGGGCGAGTGCATGATAAAATTTTCATTTTTGGGCGAACTACCCCTTTAAAGCAATACCCTGCTGAATGTACAGACAACTTCATAGAACAGACTACATCATTCATAACCAGGATTGGCCAGCAGGTTTAGAGAGCTTTAGTTAACAGTGGATGCTAAACAGGTTCATATTAAAGCATCTGTTAATGTCCATGATGACCCCGGAGGGGCAGGATTTAGTGGCTAGTTTCCCAGCTATAGCAGGCCGGTCCACAGAGGCCAAGTGCATCTAGGAAAATCATAAATCATCGGCGCTGTTTTACACCTGAACTCTCTCTAATGCCCTAGATAGAGCCGCTATCCTTGAAGGCAGATTCAATTATTTACCCAGCAAATAAATTATTACATAATGCCCAAGCACGCAACATCCCACAGTAGCGCATACTTCCCGGCCATGCCTGACAATTTGTTTCCATCTGAAACATTTAGAGAGAAGAAATTATACTCGATAATGGGTATGTGATAGAATGCAAATAGAGGATGTAACGCTGAAGAGAAGGAATAAAATGGCAAGGAGAGGGAGCGTGCTGAAGATCTGAAACCCGAAGCTATCAGGTGTGAGAGGGATTTGAGAGCGGCCCGCTTAACCTCCACCATGCTGGGTATCAGTGCTGCCGGGAGGGGCTCCGTGTTTCGGCTGGAGATTACAGGCTCTGATAAGCACTACATTCACTGGTCATTAAGCCAATGTACAAGTGCTTTGATTCAGCCTAGAGAGTCTATTTTTAAACAAACTCTGACTTCTGGTTTTGCAGTGAAGTCATAGGTCTCAAACTAGAGAATGAGCTTGGGCTGGCGTGTAATTGCTAGCATAGTGTGAGAAGATACAATATAGAATCAAAACTGACTAGTGTTATATATTTAATAATTGTCTTTCTTTGGTTACAGTTCATCAGTGCATGTTATTCTAAGGAGAACAATCTTTCTGCTTTTAAAATTGATTTCTGCACAATACAATGTACAACTAAATAAACAAATCAATAAATTAAAGCCATCCAAGCCCAAAATAGATTTTCTGATTCCCATGATCATAAAACCAATAATAATTTGAATGTACTCATTCTCATTTAATGTAGTAGTAATAATAATAATAATAATAATAATAATAATAATAATAATAATACATTAATTTACAAACATATACGTTAAGTAAATTATTATTGAATTGAGTAAATTCAACAACAATTTGAGTGAGTAAATTATTATTATTATTATTATTATTATTATTATTATTATCATTAGGTCATTTTTAATAATTTACTTATAATAATGTACATTATTATTATTATTAATAATAATAAATTTAAAATGTACTGACATGTATAAAGTTAATTTATAATTATAATTAATAATAATAATAATAATAATAATAATAATAATAATAATAGGTCACTTATTAATTTAATTTACTTATAAAAATTTACAATATTAATAAAAATAACACTAAAAGTAATTATAATAAAATTAGTAGTAGTAATAGTAGTAGTAGTAGTATTAATAATCATCAATAATAATAATAATAATAATATAATAAAATATACTCATTGTAATTGTTTTATTATTATTATTATTATTATTATTATTATGTCATTTTTATTAATTTAATTTACTTTTATATATTTTTTTATTCATGACTAACAACAACTAATTATTTAACAACAACAACAATAGTAATAATAATAATAATAATAATAATAATAATACTTTACATACATGAAATATTCTATTAGATTTTTTTATTATTAATAATAAACAGTCAACGTACTATTTTACTATTTTAAAAAATGAAACCTAATAAAATAAATCTAAAAAATAAAATTAAAAATAAAATTAATTCTTAAAATTCAGTTTAAAGTGTCAGTTTTTATAATCTTTCATCAAAATTGAATGGATTGGATCTCTCCGATGTAAGTCTATGCGATTTTTAATTTCAAATTTTTTTTTTTTTTGGACAATTTATCATCCACCAGGCAAAAATAGTACTTCAGTTTGCCTACAAAAGTTACAGCACGTCTTCTAAACAACCTACACAAACTGAAGCATTATTCACGTTCATAGCACAAACTCTGTGGGATGAGTTACATGCCACGTTTTACACTTTAGTTTATTAAAATCCCTAACACTAAGTATGAGCGATAGTAACAGTTACTAAGCAAACACAACAAATAACATCACATCAAATCCCAAAGGACACAATGAAATCCCACGCTACATTATTTTCCATTAACCATGACTTTCCCTCAGAAATGTCACATTACGGATATTAAATGCATTGCCACTTTTAAATTAAAATGCAAATGCTGTTTCGTGCAGTCGCTAATGTCTATGAATGTAAAATCTGATTTCAGAGTTCATCAAGGATCCGGCGCTGTTAAAAACACTTTACAATCGCCAATCCAACACAACCACGCTGAGTTTTCAAGCGAAATCCAGTTTCAAAACAGATGGAGAGAGAAAAACTCTGCGAATCTACAGAGCAGCGGGGGTTGAAGGTGACAGCTCGCGCAGGGTATGGATGGCGGACAACAGTCTCTAATGGCTCGCACGGCCTCTTAAGAGCTCCGAAACTGTGCAGTTCGCTCAAGGCCCTTTGCCCTCTACATTAGCAAGTGCATTACTCCATTTGCTTTGGCTCAGAGCTGAATATTCCGCATACTAATTCTCATCGCAGACTCTGACATTCACTCAGCCATGGATTCCCAACTGGCTTAAGTCCACAAATTATGAAGCAGACTAACGTGGTCTCTCGCTGATTTGACCTCTCTGTGTGGCCCAATTGAGGTATTGCATTTGTCTTGTCAGCAGTTAAGACTGTGGTTTCCTTCTCATCTGTTTGTTTTAGGCTGGTTCGGGCTGCCAGCGCATCCTCATGGGTTCGGTCTATATATGGCCTCGGCATGCCAGGAGTCCTGCTGCGTATTTACACACTCCTGCAGATCTATATTCACCCACAGTGCCAAGGTTCAAACATTGGTATCATGGTATGCGTTTTTAGTTCTAACTGATTCAAATTGTCCTGAATTGGGCATTTTTTTTTTTTATGCTTGATTTCTGAAGCATCATTTACAATCAATCTGAAGTGAGCATGCATCACCTCAGATCTTTTAACATTTTTTAAATGCAACTTTAAAAGCTAAAAAAAAAAAGTAGTTAGTTACTTAGTAGTTAGTCAATCAATTTGCACATTATGCATGATGTGTGTTGGAAACAAATAAATAAATGCATAAACATATAAAAGCATGAATAAATAAATGATGAATGAATGAATTCTACACTGTTGTTTTTCAAAAAAAAAAAAAAGTCTTTTATGCTCACCAAGGCTGCATTTATGTGATCAGAAATACAGTAAAAACAGTAATATTGTGAAATATTGCAATTTCAAATGTGTATTTTCTATTTGAATGTATTTTAAAATGTAATTTATTCCTGTGAAGCAAAGCTGAATTTTCAGCATCATTACTCCAGTCTTCAGTTTCACATTATTGTTCCGAAATGCTGATTATCTGCTCAAGAAACATTTATTCTAATTTTAAATGTTGAAAACAGTCCTGCCACTTAATATTTGGTAGAAACTGTTTTTCAGTATTCTTTGATGTATATAAAGTTCAGAAGAACAGCATTTATTTGTAACAGAAATCTTTTGTAACAATGTAAAATGTTTTGTCACATTTAAAATTAAATGCATTACTTTAATGCATCCTTGCTAAATAAAACCAATAATTGCTTCTTACTGACCCCAAAAATGGTATAATGTACATAAATGTAAACTATAAGAGAAACATATATAAAAAAGTAAATTGTTGGTGCTCTTCAAAATAAAATAAAATAAAATAAAAAAAATAAAATAGCTGCACAATTTTAGCAATTACCAAATAGATTTTCCATTATTTAACATGATCGATATTCAGGATGAGGTAGCATGGAACATGTTTACATGTATAAAAACCTTACTATTTACATACGATTTATGCCAAAACATTAAGAAATATTCGTATTGGCTGGCTTTCTTATTGGCTAAAAAAGGCTGCTCCCTTGACTCTTTTTTGCCATTTATAGAGTGTAAGGCTGTCAAAGAGACAGGTGTGATTCTCAGGACACTCTTTCAGTGAAATCTGTCAGGTAGTAGAGACATGTTATGCAGAGTATTAAACCAATTCTGACCTTTCCCTGCTAGCAGAAAAACCATTTAAGGTGTTTACATGACCTCGCATGTCGTTGACTTAATAAGGTTTAATATAATGGATGTAACCTCGCTGATTAGGCAACCTACAAAAACAACTTCCCCCTGCTTTTCCTTCTGCGGCAGCGTAACTGTCCACCAAATTCAGCACTATTTGCATCTACTCATTTATTTGAATAACACTTTGTCATTTGGTTTAGCAGGCATTAGCAGACAAAACCTTCAGTGCAGACAGGTAATTTATCAAATCACAAACAACACCTCGAGCCCAACTAATTAATAAAGATTTTGCCTTGGCAGCGCAAGATGAAAATAATGTGACGAATGACATACATGACAGACGTTTCCCACAATACTGCAGCCGAGAAATTGACGCAGCCTCCATCTTCTAAATTAGGATCTGCTTTCATTACTTTTACACAATTCACCACCATAAATAGACAAAGAAATCAAACACTACTCTCAAACTCAGCTTCACTTTGTGTTGCATAAACAAAGCAAATGCCATATCAATAAAACATACTGGCGTACATCTTCAAATGTCTAAAATAACACCTCTGCATGCTTATTTTTATATTATAAACATGCATGACACAGAACTGCTGCCCAGATTGTTTTATATAAACATTAACCTACATTTTCCAGGCAGTTTGCCTGAGGTCAGAAGAGATAATGCATCACAATAGAGAGCCACGCTAAAAGATGTGGGAAATTATTCAATGTAGCACCAGGTAGGGGCGTTTCTCCTTTTATAATACTGTTTTGAATATAAATGGATATAAAATCATCTTTATCTGAAGTGCAGAGTCGTTCACGAGCTGTACACACAAGAGCTGCTTTGTTGAAAAACGATAGAAGACATTTGCAAGTTTTGTTTCCTACAATGGGCTGTAGGTAAATATCCAACTCATCCATCCAGCGCTTTATTTGTTTTCTGTCTTGTGAAATGTCCTGTTATTATTTTGCTGCAAACGATTTAGTGCTGAACTGTCAGAACGAATCAAACTGAATCCTGAACAATTTCTGACCTTTTTGCAAACTTGTTTGACCAATTAGATTACATAATACTGGATCATTCGTGAATCTGGCAACATTAGTCTAAACTGTGTTAATTTTAACGAAAACTATGACGAAAAATATTCACTAATGACATTATTAAACACTAACTGTGACTATATCAATATGCAATATCACTGACGAAAAAAGAAAGCGTAAAATGTAGTTTAAAAAAATAATTCTCTATATCCAAAATGTCTCTATTTTCTTCAACCCCAAAAAAAAAAAAAAAGACATTTCTTGGGGTTGCCAGATATTACAAAAAAATCCTCCTATCAGAACTCCAGTATATTACTTTATCTTTACAACCTGGCAACCATTTGTGCATACACTCTCTCTTACACTACAGAGAAGCACTGATGGTCTGAAAACATGTAGTTTAGAGATCTCCATCATATATTCTGCTCAAATGAAAATGTAAAACAGGCAGCTTGTGTTCATTCACATTGTCGTTTGCTGCATAAATCTGCCTTTAAACTTTCTCCGTGATAAACTGTAATAAATCCAAACATGGATCTCCACTATATTGTTTGCGATTGAGGTTGCTGAACAAATGCTCTTATGCCACCTCTGTGGCACAATACAAAGACATTTTATTGTTGTTTTAATAGAAAGTCATGAATATAATTTGGAATTATTGTAATTAATATTAGGACTGTCTGTTTAAGCTTTACTGATTTTCATAATGAAGAGACTGTGCTTATATTTATAATAATATAACAAATCAGGAAACTAGATTTGGTGAAATAAACCATGTGTATGATTATATATAAAAGTGGAATTAAGATTAGGAATGTCTCTGTTTTTAGCTTTTGAGAGAAGTTTTGAGTTTTACCAGCTTTTGTAGACTGTGTTTATATCTATGATAATGAATCAGGAAACTAGATGATGTAAAATAAACCATGTGTATGATTAAGGATAAAAATGGAATTAATATTTGGAATGTCACTCTTTTAGTTTTTGAGAGAAGCTTTTGAGCATTACCAGTTTTTTATTATGTAGAGACTGTGCTTAAATCAGGAAACTAGATAAGGTATAATAAACCATGTGTATGATTATAGGTGAAAGTGCAACAATGCTGATGTGATTTCTCAAATGACAACAATTATGATCAGTAATCGTGATTATAATTTTGAGCAAAATAATTGTGATTATCAGTTTAATCATTATGCAGCATGACTAAAATGTGCCTAAGTTATAACTGACTAAAACTAGACTAAAAGTCAACCAAAATTTGACAAAAACAGGACAGATTGACTAAATATGATAAAACTAAAAAAGCTTACAAAATCAGAGCTGATAGAAAACACACGACTTGACGGCTGAATTATTATCCGAGAAAATGAATCTCAGGTTGGCAATCTTCACTGACACATAAGGATTTATCAGTAATATTTGACTGGGGCAAAAAGGGTCTAGCGATGCCTCTGGCACCAAGTTAATCTGTCCTCAGCTCTCAAGAAATCAAGCATTCATGCTCTCAATCTGAAATTAAATCCAATGAGCTTTATAATCGTGACCTCACCTGCACCAGCCTTTCCGCACCGATCCTCTCCACTAATAACAACATACCCAGAAGGTATCTATATCCTGAAAATAATAAAACCGCCTCGCTTTCAAAAAAGAAATTCTCATCTCAGTCTTAAGAAAGCTGCAGAAATCTATCCCTGCTTCAATATTCTACTATTCTGAAAACATATTAGCGTTGCCAAGGCAAAACCTCTCATTCTTTGTTCTTCCTTTTGTACTTGCTTTCAAAACATATTGATTTGGAGAAGAGAAGGATGGACCAATATGACTGGCATCACAACACTCCCTGAGCACAGTGCAAATGTTGACCAAAATATAACTAAACATAGTCCAACCTTGAGAGCCTTCAGCCATATATTTCTGCACTCGTTCGTACTACTGGAAGTGTCAAAACATTGACGGGATGTGTGCGTGTACAACTGCTTAGAGAGTCCAAACTGTAAGCCTTTAATCCGGCGCATGTTCCAAGCTGCTACCTGATACATTTGCCAATGTTATCAATGTCTGCTTCTGCGAACGTGACAGCACTGCTATTCCACCGAGACCCACTGCTGCTGCGACGGATACCGCGCTTCTGTGTGTGCATGAGAACACATGCATAGCACAACACGGATTCTCCCGACGACACAGGTCGAGTGTTATGTGTGT
The DNA here is from genome assembly GCA_039654775.1 of Spinibarbus caldwelli. Taxonomy (NCBI): domain Eukaryota; kingdom Metazoa; phylum Chordata; class Actinopteri; order Cypriniformes; family Cyprinidae; genus Spinibarbus; species Spinibarbus caldwelli. The sequence continues at coordinate 29,382,582 of CM077240.1, forward strand.
AGTGACGTGTGAAATATGTTTATATTGAGAGACAGCTGACCTCTGAGATAACACTGAATTCACTTACCCATGCACTGTTGTATCATTTGCACATGCAATCAATTTTTCGATCTGTAATAGTTCCGTAACGTTGCCTGGTAGGGGTAAATTCAGATTGCATTTGTGTACTTACTGCAGAAGAGTCAGAACACTGTTTTTCTATGCATAATAGCCTACGGGTTCAACAAAAGCTTCCTACTGTAACAGCCTCCCTTATGATATTATACCAATCAATAAGGACGTGCATGGGAAAAAACTCAAATCAGGGCTCCTGGAGATCTACTTTCCTGCAGAGTTTAGTTTCAACTCTTATACAAGGGTTTTCAAGGGTCTGCAACAAAAAGGCACTGTATGGGGTCCTTGGATTGGCATAAAATAAATTCTGTTTATATCATTCTTTTTAAATAATACATATATTTAAATATTTTATTTACTTTTCTATTTAAATATAAATTAAAATCCAAATCCATATAGTATGGACTGAAATAGAAAAATATTTATCGGTCAAAAATTATTCTGTATACATATACATTATATTTAAATATAAATATAATAACTGATATGCAAAACAAACATTTTTGTTTTGCATTTCAGTCCATATCTTATCAGTCAATATCAGCTCATATCATATCACTCAATTTTTTTTTTATTCGGTTTTAAGAAGTATATTTAATATTTTATTTATATTTAAATATAAATTGTAATGCAAAACATATGATATGGACTGAAACAGAAACATAAACATCAGTCAATATTTTATTCTGTATACATATATATTAAGTTTAAATATAAATTAAATAACTGTTTGGCAAAACAATTTTTGTTTCGCATTTCAGTCCACATCTTAGTCATTTTTCATTCTGTTTAATAATGTATATAATATGGTTTTAATATAATACTTTAATACAAATATTATTATATATCATTAATTTTTAACTTAAAAGTAATATTAAAACATTAAATATTTCTGTTAATATATAATAAATATATCATATGAAATAATTACATATCATTTTTTGATGTTTTGGCTAATCTAAGAGCGAAAAACACCATTAAACAAATATACATTTCTACTGTCAAACACCCAGAACACTGTAAATTATTATGTACATTAACACTGATTTAGTCAAATGCAATAATGCTTGTTAAAGTAATTCATTAAGTCGTTAAACACAAATAATCGGTCACTGGTTTTAAACCTTTTATAAATAAATAAAAAAGATCGCCAACGCCTGCTGTAAACAAACACCTGACCCAGGTGGCCAATGGTTGCGTCTCCAAACCCAGCGAGCTGTCTACCTAGACAGCATTTTTGGGCATTTAAGGTTTCACATGTATTGACAATAAAAGTCAGTCTGGAAAGGTTAGGAGAAGCAACCATGGACTTTTGGTTCACTTAAGGGTTGCAACTAAACTATCCATGCAGGTAGATCTCCAGCGTCTCAGGCCGAAACCAAGTATTTGAAGTATCCAGGACAAAAGCATCTTCCATGTGGTCCAAGTGACCCAATCCAGTGTTTACTATTAAAATCCCAGCAGGAAGTTTTCCCACATCCAGCAGAAGAGGATGGCGCACGCAAACACCTTGACCGAACGCGCGCGCCTGGCATGTGCCAAGCTGCCACCAGAACGCGCACGTGACATAACATCGCTCCATGCAATAATAATGTACAGTTGCCATCCTCGTCATCATCATCAGCATCTCCAGCCTCACCTCCAGATCGAGTTGCCCAGTGATGCCAGGCGTCTGTCCTTGTTTCTCAGATGTGGACGCTGTTCCTCAGGCGCTGGCGGTTGTTTCTTGGCATGGCGCGTTAAAGTGTGTTGCGGCGTCTCCTCGCATCAGTAGCAGGTGTGTTTCTCCCTCTTTGTGCGCTGGAATGAGTTGGTCCTGGGAGTTGACAGATGCTGTCCGCACACAGAGACGCGAGTGAATGCTGCTCCGCTCTCTCCCAGCTGATACTTTACTCCACACAAGCGCCTCCCACTTACAGCGCCATGAGCTCCGTCTGCGCGTTTGCGCGAGAATTGGCGGCACCTTCTGGCGAAGCGTGGAAGTGCAGTAAATTAACTCATTAACAGAATTCCTATTATATTTTACTTATGTTACAAAATGTCAAAATCCTTCCGTTATAAGTGAAAAAAAAACATGCAGGGGGAAACAACAAAAACACTGACTCATATTTCTTGTGGATTTTATGAAAAAGACTAGATTAACTGTTTAACTTACATTAATTTTAAAATAAAAATATAATCCATATACAATATTTAGTATTTAATATGAGATAAGCATCCAAACATCTACATACAGTATTGTTCAAAAATTTTATTTTATATTTTATTGTATTTTGTTTTATATATTTTGTTGCTGATTAAAAGAAATAAATTCTTATATTCAGTAAGGGTGCGTTAAATTAATCAAAAGTGACATTAAAGAAATTTGAATGTTACTAGAGATTTTTATTATAAATTCTGTTCTTTTAAACTTTATATTCAAAGAATCCAAAAAATGTATCACACAAAAATGTTAAGCAGAACATCTGTTTTCAACATTATAAAACATAAATAATAGTTAAACCAAATTATTAGTATTATTATTATTATTGTTGTTGTCGTTGTTATTCCTGTGATGGCAAAGCTGAATTTTAAGTGTCACATGATCCTTCAGAAACCATTATAATATGCTGATTTGGTGCTAAAGAAATAATATTCATCATCATCATCATCATAACGTTTCTTTAGCACCAAATCAGCAAATTAGAATGATTTCTGAAGGACCATGTGACACTGACAAGCTTTGCCATCACCGGAATAAATTACATTTTATTATATTATAATAGAAACCTGTTGTTTTAATTTGTAATAATATTACTGTACCAAATAAATGCAGCCTTGGTGAGCATGAGAGATTTCTTTCAAAAACATAACAAATATCTCGCAGACTCCAAACTTTTGAACAGTAGTCTGCATGTATTAGATAAAAGTGTAATAAATGAGAAATATTTCAAACAAACTTAAATTATATCACACTGAAGATTTGGAATGCACAGTTTTGCCATAATCAACCCTTTTCCTTACTGTAATTCCCTTCATTCCTATCAATGTTTTAATGTGGTCGAATTCAGTTCTAAACAACACAAATGTGTTTTCAATATTGATTGTTTACAATTATGAATGTAAAAGTGAACAAAACAGACAAATGTTGTTTTTAAGGCACTATTAAAGGAGAATAACATACTCCCAGTTCACTTGAGTGATATGCAATTAAAGAGAGTGCACTTGTCACACATTTGCCAGGTACTGACGCTGGCACGCCAATGCCCAGTGTGGCATGCTGATTACTTATGGATTATATACACACGACACATGTTTTAATTCATCTGGCTGTGATAAACATCTTTCCAATGACACCTAGTAAATGTACACAGTAAATTCTGTGACGTGAGGTGGTTGTTGGTTCAAATCCCACAAGCTGTAATCTGTAACAATGCAAGGTTAAAGGTATCAGCTGAATGAAAATGACTAATAATTTCCTTAGCATGTTACTGGTTAATGTTGTGTATGCTTTATCGAGTAAACCAATGAAACCATTAGTCGCTCGAGGGCTTGTTTAAACCCCCCACATCCTACAGTTGTGTTTTCCAAACCCAAGGGAAGGAATACACACTGATATCTGCTGATTTTTCTCTGAAGTGGCAATTGGAGCCTACATATATAATACATCACAAATGTTTAAAAATTGAAGGTTTGCTCTCATTAATAATAAATCACAACTAGCGGGTCAAAGGTCGTGGGTTCTCTGATTCGCTCCCTGTCACGTATGCACAGACACTGTCCTAACAACACACCTGCAATTTATGGATATGTATGCAGCTCTGTTTGAGTAGGAATAGCTCCAGGGCCACAGCGCAACACTGCACTTCGTTGGGATCCACTGGACCCGAACGTGTTTTTCCGAGCGACTGCTGCTTGAGTTTGGAGCCTCATCACGTAACGCGCCGCTGCTGCTGGTCATGCGTGCAGCTTCATTTCCTTGTTTTTCCAGCAACATACAATTAGGACTCTGGATCTGTGCTTTTTTAGGCCTGATTTAGTTGATGCCTATGAAAAGGCACTGCATAAAATTGGTATATGTTCATATATTTCGATTAAATGTCTTGCATGACCTGTATTTGTACAGAAGAGTGTAATAAATGAGAAATATCTGAAACAAAACTTAAATTTATGGATGATTTGAGATTCACAGCTTGCTATGACCGACAGTTGTAGTTTCTACTGTATATATTCCTGTATATAGTTTCTACTGATGTTTTAATGTGGTCATATTCAGTTTTAAATGGTGCAAAATGTTTTCAGCATTGACTGTTTACAATTATTAACGTAAAAGTGTCCAAAAAAGACAAATGTTGTATTTTAAGGAACTATTAAAGAAGAAGAATATACTGACATTTCACTTGATTATACATTAACATGATACAACTGTTTTACTTAGATTTTTTATTGTAAATAAAAGCCATACAAAAAATAAATAAATAAATAAATAAATAAATAAATAAATAATGAAAAAGCACGCAGATAACTACATACAATACCATTCAAAAGTTTAATACTAAAATAAAATTTAAAAAAAAAAAATTGTACTTTTTTCTGCAAGGATGAAGTTGATTAAAAGTGACATTAAATAAATGTTTAATGTAATCCTGAAAAAAATAATGTATTAAGGTTTCCAACTGTTTTTGACATTGAAAATAATAAATAAATCAATGTATTAGAATGATTTCTGAATGATCATGTGACAGAAGACTAGAGTAATGAAAGTAGAGTATGAAAATTCAGCTTTGCATCACAGAAAAAAATTACATTTTAAAAGATATTCAATTAGAAATCAGTTATTTTAAATTGCAATAATATATCATAATATTAATGTTTTTACTGTATTTTTGGTCAAATAAGTGCAACCTTGGTGAGCATAAGAGACTTCTTTCAAAAACAGTGCTTATACATCAATATGAAACAAAAAAGACCACTTTTATGATCTAATCAATTCCTGATGCATTCAATCAAGTCCCATCTCACTTTTTTGTTAAATATTCTATTTCACTCAAAAAAGACAAAGTCTGTCACCTTAAAATGAGTTTTATATGCCGTTTCATGTCGACTTTGAAGCAATTCCTCATAAAGCTCCTCAAATAGATCTTCTTCAAAAAGACAGGCTGTTCTTGCATTCAAAGGACTTCCTGCAAATGCTCTATATAAGGTCCATTGCTTTCTGCACATACAGTTCAATTTTCATTAGACGCACGGAAAAAGAAAGACACGGAGATCCAAATCTAAATTGCTGACCGCCCCCGTTAGTCCATGTTCCATTACGGAGGCTGGACAGAGCCTTCTGGATAATTGGTCACCAGAGGAAAAGCCTCACCTGTATGGCGGGATTGTCCAGCTCTCGTTCACTAACAACTTCATCCATCTGCAAGCGGCTAGTTTAATGTACCGCCGGGCTCTGACCTTTGCTTCCTGTCCCTCACCCCACACCGCTCAGAAAGCGTATCTGTAAACAGGATCAGACTCATGCTAATGGAAGAGTTCATTATTTACTCAGTCTCATGTCACTCCAAACCCATATGTTGTTGTTTTTATGTATTGCACAAGTTGTATATGGATCACTTGTGGATCTTTTTAGAGCTTGACAGACATGGATGAAGATTCGTCAGATATGCTTATATTGGAAACTAAAAAGCATACAGGTTTTGGATTGGCATGAAGCAAATAATATTGTAAATAGTTGGCAGCAAATACTAAAATATTTAGCTGAACAGCTTCTTTTAAACAAAACCTTTCAGAAGTTTGGGGTTTCTTTTAAAGAAATGAATAGTTATTTTAACAAGGATGAATTAAATGGATCAAAAGTGACAGTAAAGACATTTACAATTTCACAAAATATTTTTATTTCTATTTCATACACATCCTAAAAAAATTGAGATTATATTTATAAAATAATATGTGTATGAATGTTTTTATTATAATTTTATGTCTAATATATAATTTTCTTTTTTTATTGCACTGTACTGTGCTGTTATATTATTATTATTATTATTATTATTATTATTATTATTATTATTATTATTATTATTATCTAATCTTACAGTCTTTAGTGACAGTAAGGACAGATAGAATTTTCAAAAATATTTCTATTTCAGATAAACGTTGTTGTTTTAAACTGTTTTCAACACTGATATTAATAAATGTTTCTAAAGTGACAAATTAGCATATTTGAATTATTTCTGAAGGATCATGTGACACTGAAGACTCGAGTAATGATGCTGAAAATTAAGCTTTGCATCACAGGAATAAATTACATTTTAAAACATATTCAAATAGAAAGCAGTCATTTTAAATTATAAAATTATTTCACAATTTTCTCTACATTTTTTAATCAAATAAATGCAGCATTAGTGAATAAAAGAGACTTCTTTAAAAAACATTAAAAAACAAACTTTTGAAGAATCATCTCATTCATGCTTGATTAAAACACTGCAAGCCTTTCAGAAAGACATCACCTGGTGCTTTGCCTAAAAACATCCGATATTGATCTGATGCATTTGTATGAAAAGTTTTGAGTTGTTTGAAAAGTCTCTGAAAGAAACTTTTCTATTAATGCACATATTTGTACATTAGTGCCTTGATGCTCCTTTTCATGCGTGTCGATCCAGCATAACATAAACTTGAAAAGAACCATCTTTTGCATCAAAGTATATCTGTGCATCAGTATTTCCATCTCTGCTATGTAGGCTGACCATAAAAGCATGCAAAGAGTCTCAGTAAAAAGATCAGGCACTGTTTTCACACTGGACTACGTTACAGAGTCTCAAATAAGCAGGTTCCCGGGGGCACAGAGTCATTTGCGTTGTCTTCACGGTGTAGTTATATACTTAAATGCTATTTTGATTTCAAAAACAGTGTGTGGAAAAATGCATAATGCTCATTAATGTGTGTATAAACATCCATTAGAACAGCAAAACACAAGAGGCTGATCAAGGACATCCTAAACCTCAATTTGAGATATTCTTGCTTTCAAAAAGAGCACTACATACATAAAGCGACCACCACCACAATGAAGAGTGGTCCTTAAACATTCCAGCAAAACCCTTGTGCGCAGAGACATTAATTGGAGGCTTTTGTGGAGGCTTTAAGAATGGAATAGACAACCCTTAATCCACTCCACACAACCGTCCTCCTGCAGCTCGCATCTAATGTGTGATCAATACGGAAAGTGACTACTGTTAGCTGCAATTAGGAGACAATGCTTCCCGTTTGCTATTTTCAGCATTTCCCATCTAGAGGAAGTGCAACAGGGAGGATAATTGTGTATTGACAAAAAAGATACACACATGCACAAATACACACACACAGACACAGTCCAGTACTGTCATCGTGTGCCTTCAGCAGGGCTGTTTGCTGACAGTTTAACTGGTCCGTGTGAAAGCAAAACCACCACCAGCACGGCTGACAAACAGTGTGATGAAGATGAATGAAGAAATTAGCAATTACCTTTTCAGTTAGTAGTGAAACTCAACACATTTCTTAGGGGTTGCTCTTCGTCTCAGATGTTTCTCCTCTGAAAAACAGCAAAAAAGAAACAATATTGACAGAAAAGCTGAAACTAAATGTGCAAAGCAGCTCAGATCATTTGCTCCTGGATGAATTTGTTACATACTTTCGGTAAAATCAAAAGTTTTGATTGCAGAAATGATCTATAGGCATTATAATGTAAAATACACTCAAATCTTGGTACACACACACACACACACACACACACACACACACATTTATGGCATCTATTGTATAACACATGCAAATTATTCTCCAGAAAATATATAAATATTAGAGCTACCAGCTGTTTGGATTTAATATAATAGATCTCATTTTATTAGTATTATAACAGTTTATGATGTACTAACATGAGTAAAAAGAAAGGAAATTATTTCTCTGAAGAGAAAAATAACTTTTTATTGCTTTTCAACCACAAACATGAAAGATGGATGGCAAAGCATAAAAATAATGATGAAAGATATGGAAAATCTTTCATTTTTATTTTTATTTTTATTTCAGCTGCCCTCCTGGATACCAGTTTTATTTCAGTTTCTATTAGACTTTTCTTTTTCATTCTAAATCATGTTTGTCTTGAGTCCCTCCTATATTAACGTTTCTGAAAAGGTATTTTTATTTATTTATTTTTTTTTTCACAGTGCTGGCTAAAACCAAGTCACCATTGGTTTATTGAAGTAAAACAACTGTGGTAGAATCAGCAGTTACCATGGTAAAAGGTCTTTTATCTCTTAAAATACAGGTGCATCTCAATAAATTAGAATGTCGTAGAAAAGTTCATTTATTTCAGTAATTCAACTCAAATTGTGAAACTCGTGTATTAAATAAATTCAATGCACACAGACTGAAGTAGTTTAAGTCTTTGGTTCTTTTAATTGTGATGATTTTGGCTCACATTTAACAAAAACCCACCAATTCACGATCTCAACAAATTAGAATATGGTGACATGCCAATCAGCTAATCAACTCAAAACACCTGCAAAGGTTTCCTGAGCCTTCAAAATGGTCTCTCAGTTTGGTTCACTAGGCTACACAATCATGGGGAAGACTGCTGATCTGACAGTTGTCCAGAAGACAATCATTGACACCCTTCACAAGGAGGGTAAGCCACAAACATTTATTGCCAAAGAAGCTGGCTGTTCACAGAGTGCTGTATCCAAGCATGTTAACAGAAAGTTGAGTGGAAGGAAAAAGTGTGGAAGAAAAAGATGCACAACCAACCGAGAGAACCGCAGCCTTATGAGGATTATCAAGCAAAACCGATTCAAGAATTTGGGTGAACTTCACAAGGAATGGACTGAGGCTGGGGTCAAGGCATCAAGAGCCACCACACACAGACGTGTCAAGGAATTTGGCTACAGTTGTCGTATTCCTCTTGTTAAGCCACTCCTGAACCACAGACAACGTCAGAGGCGTCTTACCTGGGCTAAGGAGAAGAAGAACTGGACTGTTGCCCAGTGGTCCAAAGTCCTCTTTTCAGATGAGAGCAAGTTTTGTATTTCATTTGGAAACCAAGGTCCTAGAGTCTGGAGGAAGGGTGGAGAAGCTCATAGCCCAAGTTGCTTGAAGTCCAGTGTTAAGTTTCCACAGTCTGTGATGATTTGGGGTGCAATGTCATCTGCTGGTGTTGGTCCATTGTGTTTTTTGAAAACCAAAGTCACTGCACCCGTTTACCAAGAAATTTTGGAGCACTTCATGCTTCCTTCTGCTGACCAGCTTTTTAAAGATGCTGATTTCATTTTCCAGCAGGATTTGGCACCTGCCCACATTGCCAAAAGCACCAAAAGTTGGTTAAACGACCATGGTGTTGGTGTGCTTGACTGGCCAGCAAACTCACCAGACCTGAACCCCATAGAGAATCTATGGGGTATTGTCAAGAGGAAAATGAGAAAAAAGAGACCAAAAAATTCAGATGAGCTGGAGGCCACTGTGAAAGAAACCTGGGCTTCCATACCACCTCAGCAGTGCCACAAACTGATCACCTCCATGCCACGCTGAATTGAGGCAGTAATTAAAGCAAAAGGAGCCCCTACCAATTATTGAGTACATATACAGTAAATGAACATACTTCCCAGAAGGCCAACAATTCACAAATAAAAAAAAAAATAATTTATTGGTCTTATGAAGTATTCTAATTTGTTGAGATTTTTTTTTTAAATATTTTTTGTTTTTGTTAAATGTAAGCCAAAATCATCAATTAAAAGAACCAAAGACTTAAACTACTTCAGTCTGTGTGCACTGAATTTATTTAATACACGAGTTTCACAATTTGAGTTGAATTACTGAAATAAATGAACTTTTCCACGACATTCTAATTTATTGAGATGCACCTGTACATTTAAACCAGGGGTGTCAAACTCAGTTCCTGGAGGGCCGCAGCCCTGCAGAGTTTTGTTCCAACCCTAATTTGTTCCAATATAGTTTTCAAATAAGCCTGAAGGACTTGATTAGCTGGATCAGGTGTGTTTAATTAGGGTTGCATCTAAACTCTGCAGGGCTCCGGCCCTCCAGGAACTGAGTTTGACACCCCTGATTTAAACACTCAGCTCTTAATTAGTATGTGAGTGCGCCATCTACTGGTCAGTACTAAATAACAGCATGACATGCACACAAACACATCCAAAGATTATGTGGAATATAATATTTATTATGCGTATACAGGTGCATCTCAATAAATTAGAATGTCGTGGAAAAGTTCATTTATTTCAGTAATTCAACTCAAATTGTGAAACTCGTGTATTAAATAAATTCAATGCACACAGACTGAAGTAGTTTAAGTCTTTGGTTCTTTTAATTGTGATGATTTTGGTTCACATTTAACAAAAACCCACCAATTCACTATATCAACAAATTAGAATATTTCATAAGACCAATAAAAAAAAACATTTTTAGTGAATTGTTGGCCTTCTGGAAAGTATGTTCATTTACTGTATATGTACTCAATAATTGGTAGGGGCTCCTTTTGCTTTAATTACTGCCTCAATTTGGCGTGGCATGGCAATTGGTGGGTTTTTGTTAAATGTGAGCCAAAATCATCACAATTAAAAGAACCAAAGACAAACTACTTCAGTCTGTGTGCAATGAATTTATTTAATACACGAGTTTCACAATTTGAGTTGAATTACTGAAATAAATGAACTTTTCCACGACATTCTAATTTATTGAGATGCACCTGTATTTTAAGAGATAAAAGACCTTTTACCATGGTAACTGCTGATTCTACCACAGTTATGTTTTACTTCAATAAACCAATAGTGACTTGGTTTTAGCCAGCACTGTGAAAAAAAATAATGTGTGTGTGTGTGTGTATATATATATATATATATATATATATATATACATATATACTGTATATATTGTATTATATTTTTAACTGTATATACTGTATTATTTGTAAGTGTTTATGTAGTTATTTCACTTTCACTTTCTTTGGAAAGGTTTTGAAAGTTTTTTTTTTTTTTAAAGCTCACCAAAGCTGCATTTATTTGGTCAAAAATACAGTAAAAACAGTAATATTGTGAAATATTATTACAAAGTAAAATAACAGTTTTCTAGTTTAGTAGCCTATATTTTAAAATGTAATTTATTTCTGTGCTGCAAATCTGGATTTTCAGCATCATTACTCCAGTCTTCAGTGTCACATGATCCTTCAGAAATCATTCTAATATGCTGATTTGATATGTAATAAGAAACATTATGTTCAATATTGAAAAAAGTGCTGCTAATATTTGTGTGGAAACCTATGAAATTTTTGGAATGGAAATGGCTTCTTTCTTTTTTTTTGCAAGTAAAAGAAAAAAGCACTTGTTAGTTACAGTGATTTTAATGATTTACTGTAAACAGCACATGCATGCATGACTCCCCTTAGATGAAACCCATGAGATCTGTGCTCTGGATTAACCAGCAACTCAATAACCGATCGAGTGAGTTAATGAATGGCATCCAGCATCGGCTCTGCAGGTCTTGTGAGCTTTATGAGGACATTAAACTAGCTCAGGGTGTCAACATACCTGTATTGAGTGTCCACGACCTCAAGGGAGCAACAGCAAGAGTCTGTTCGCGGTGTTTGGATTGGGTCGAGTTAGTACACAAACTCCTGGCTCTGCCGGAATGAGAAATACACAGAATCGCCTGCAATTAGCAATGCTGGCTCAGATTACTTCACTCTGATTGGTCGTTGAGGTTACAGTAGCTGCATTGTCAAAATGCTTCTGCTCCATTCCGAAGAGGAACTCATCTGTTTATTGACATGCAGGATAATGAAAAGCCCGTAAGCCAGATGTAAGCTGCAGCATACTGGCATATCCACGCAGGCTTTGTTTAGGATATAAAAACACGCAGAGGGGGAAAGCACACTAAATGAAATGTTAGCTCTGGCCTGCTTCCTAGAGTTGGTTTGAGCAGCTTCTATCTTGGAATGAGGCAGGAAAAAAGAAATAAACATGCAGGAGCTCCAAGTTCCAACTGCACTGCAAAATCAACATCATCCCATCGCTGGCAGTTTACGGGACGTCGAGCCCCGCTGGGCTGCTTAGCTCCTCTGATTTCTGCCAATATCATAACGTGCTGAGCTCAAGCGTTCGCTTTCTCTGTAGGGTTGCATTCACACGTTATCGACTGGGGCTAAAATGCTTGTGTGCGGTGTTGATTTCAAATAAAACAATCAATGTAATGATGCAAACAAAGACTGAACGACAGTAATGATTGATGGGTGAATAGGAAAAAGGCTTGGCTGCGTTTTAATGGAAAGTTCCACTGCGTTCTGATTGGTGTTCAGACCCAGTGTGCTTCAAACCAACACACAAAGTAAACATTTTTATAAATATATCAATAAAATCTAGTATTATTTGTTTATTTATTTATTGGCCTTTACAAACGCCTTGTTTCCAGCCTTTGCTTGATATAGCAATTATGCATATTTTAACAAAAACAAAACATTATATTATATTATAGTCTTTTATTTTATTTTCTTTTATATGTAATTTTATAATTTTGTATAGGCTAATTGTATAATATAATTCATGTTTTAGCCTACATGTTTTCCAGTAAATGTTTGTTTGTTTGTTTGTTTGTTTATTGGCCTTTACATACCTCTTGTTTCCAACTTCAGTTATTATATAATGTAAATATGTGTCATTTTATATTAAAGAAAATTATATTATATTTTTGTATATAACTTTTATTTTTTGTATAGAATTGTTTTACAATTAAGTTTTAGTAGAAATTTAAAGAGGTTTTATTTTGTTGTGGTTATATAATTTACTATGAAATCGGTTATTCTGTTTTCCTAGTTTATTTTATTTATTTATAGATTTTTGAGGGGCTTTTGGCCTTTACAAAGCCCCGTTTCTTGCTGTATTAGCCAACATGCTCTTATTAATGTGAACTTTTAATATTTTCTTGAGTGTGCGTGTTTACATGATGTACTATACAACCCGAATTCTGGAAATGTTCGGACGTTTTTTAAATTTGAATAAAATGACAACTAAAAGAATTTCAAATCACATGAGCCAATATTTTATTCACAATAGAACATAGATAATGTAACAAATGTTTAAACTGAGAAATTGTACAATTTTATGCACAAAATTAGCTCATTTCAAATTTGATGCCTGCTACAGGTCTCAAAATAGTTGGGACGGGGGCATGTTTATCATGGTGTAGCATCTCCTCTTCTTTTCAAAACAGTTTGAAGACGTCTGGGCATCGAGGTTATGAGTTTCTGGAGTTCTGGTGTTGGAATTTGGTCTCATTCTTGCCTGATATAGGTTTCCAGCTGCTGAAGAGTTTGTGGTTGTGGTTTAATGATGCACCAAATGTTCTCTATAGGTGAAAGATCTGGACTGCAGGCAGACCGATTCAGCACCTGGACTCTTCTACTACGAAGCCATGCTGTTGTAATAGGTGCAGAATGTGATTTTGTACATTCTGGGGGGCGCGGCTTTGAGTGTGTGTTCTGCCGAGAGGATGTGTTGGTGTCAGTGTTCCTCCGGCCTCTTGTAAAGTTGATCAAAAGTGAAGTAGCCTGTTGCTTGCTTAACTTTGTTTTAACCGTTTTCTCCCCACCTTTTTTATTTCTTTCTTTTTTTTTTCTTTACTAGATGCTGTTAGTATTTTTATTTATTTATTTTTTTTGTTTAAAAACTGTGTTGGTATTAAAAGGTAATCTATAAATACGGAAACGTCACTATCCTGTAGGAGTTTGCTTTTCTTCATATGTTTAACATTGTGTTGGTATTAAAAGGTAATCTGTAGAGCAACGCCACTTTAGTAGGAAATGGGTGCCCGTTTCTTTTGGAAGTGTATTTTCTCCTGGTTTTAATCAGACAGGAAGACAGGGAAGTGGGATGTACTTTTGTTTTATATTTCCTTTGTCAAGGTAAGATAACGTCTAAAAGAATAGTTAGTTTTGAATTGTTCGTTATTTTGGCACATGCCCATTTCTGAAGCTGGCTTAGTGGCTTATAAGCGAAAAAAAACTTGTTTGCTCCTACAATAAATAGAAGTCTACACTTTCTTCTTTGTGACGTTCCTCATTTATGTTATTCCACGTTGTGCCTAGATGGGATGTAACACTGACCATAGAACACTTTTCCACTTCGAAACAGTCCATTTTAAATGAGCCTTGGCCCACAGGACACGACGGCGCTTCTGGACCATGTTCACATATGGCTTCCTTTTTGCATGATAGAGCTTTAGTTGGAATCTGCAGATGGCACGGCGGATTGTGTTTACTGATAGTGGTTTCTGTAAGTATTCCTGGGCCCATTTAGTAATGTCAATGACAGAATCATGCCGATGAGTGATGCAGTGTCGTCTAAGGGCCCGAAGACCACGGGCATCCAACAAAGGTCTTCAGCCTTGTCCCTTACGCACAGAGATTTCTCCAGTTTCTCGGAATCTTTTGATGATGTTATGCACTGTAGATGATGAGATTTGCAAAGCCTTTGCAATTGAACATTGAGGAACGTTGTTTTTAAAGTATTCCACAATCTTTTTACACACTCTTTCACAGATTGGAGAGCCTCTGCCCATCCTTACTTCTGAGAGACTCTGCCTCTCTAAGACATCCCTTTTATAGCTAATCATGTTACAGACCTGATGTCAATTAACTTAGTTGCTAGATGTTCTCCCAGCTGAATCTTTTCAAAATTTCTTGCTTTTTCAGCAAGAAATTTTTGTTGCCCCCGTGCCAACTTTGTTGCCCCCGTGCCAACTTTGAGACCTGTAGCAGGCATCAAATTTGAAATGAGCTCATTTAGTGGATAAAAGTGTAAAATTTCTCCGTTTAAACATTTATGTTCTCTATGTTCTATTGTGAATAAAATATCGGCTCATGTGATTTGAAAGTCTTTTCATTTTATTCAAATTTAAAAAACGTCCCAACATTTCTGGAATTTAGGTTGTAAATAGGTTCTGTTTTCATGAATAAAAAAAAAACAGTTTTTAAATGTTTTTCTTTGTCTAATTTAATTTAATGTTTGTTTTTGTAATCTAAATATTTGCTTATTTGCAAGTCTCTATTCACCTCCCTTTTATAAAGAATTTTAAAAAGATGCAATCCCGCACACTATCTTTACTTGCTAAATATTGAAGTTTATTATCACAAGCAATGTTTCGGTCCACTGACCTTCATCAGGCATATAATGAATTTTAAAAAATGTAAAAAAAAAAAAAAATCTATAAAATAAGTTTTGCTTTCAATGAAATAATAATATAAAATAAAAATAAATAAAAAATAGAATTAAAAATCAAACATGTTGCCAGTGTGTGTTCTAGAAAAAAAAAAAACGTTTCCTGAGAAAATGCAGGATCTGAATATGTCCTTCACTGAGTTTCAGTGTGACGTTTACACCTTTAAAAATAATGATGCAATGTTTCTGATGATCAACTGTAAGGGAGTGAGGAACCATACATTTTCTTTATTCAGCAGTAACCTTTTCAAATAAATGAACCTGAAATGTATATAGACACAAATGGCACCGTTCCCTAAGGATGAACGGCATTCTTTAATCATTTTTATTACAGTCTAATCGCTCTGCGCCTGTTCTTCCAGATGTCTGCATCGAGAGATTAACTACACAACCTGAATGATAACAGATACAAAACAGAATAATGCAGATACAAGTGTGTAGTGAACGAATAAGAGCTGTGAAGGGGTTACACCGCTGCGACAGTCATGTTTGCACTAAATAAATACAAAAACAAAGAAATACTGCCTGTGGAGAACATTCATGCTTGTACAATGGTTTTTGGGAAGTGATTTAATGGAATTAATTTGTAGAAAATATGGCACAATTCCCATTTGTCCACCAGGGGGCGTAAGATGAACAGTGTTGCAGGTGATTATCGCTCCACTGAAAGCCATTACTTCCACACTATGGTGCAGGGCCAAATTAAAAGGAGCTCGATGGGCAGTAACTGTCAACCTAATGGTGTCTTACACAGTGTGATATTCAATTTGGTCTCAGCAGTGATTAGAGAAGATTATCTCCAGAAATATTATTTATGAACACACTATGGTGTTTTGTATGGATTTGCATGCACAACTATTGCCTGCTCTTATCAGATGAGAATGCTAATTAGAGTAACTCTAGATTGCTTTATTAAAAAGGGGCTGAGTAATGAGCCCCAGGAAATTTGATTTTAAAATCTCCTTTGTACCCATCAGAACTGAAATACAATTTTTTTTTTTCAGTGAAAACATGCAAATAACATCTTCAACATAAAACATGCAAATAATAATCTTCAACATCCATAAAATCCATCTTCAAACTTTTTTCTGTCATGTTAGCAAATAATAATAATAAATAATAATAATAATAATAAAACTAATAATAATTACACACACACAAACACACATGAAAAAAAGAAAGTGAAAGTTGTGACGTATTGTCAAGTATGGTGACCCATACTCGAAATTGGTGCTCTGCATTTAACCCATCCAAGTGCACACACACAGCAGTGAATAGTGAACGAACACACACACACACGGAGCAGTGGGCAGCCATTGCTCCAGAGCCCGGGGAGCAATTGGGGGTTCGGTGCCTTGCTCAAGGGCACCTCAGTCATGGTATCGAAGGCAGAGAGAGTGCTGTTCATTCACAGTCCCCACCTTCAATTCCTGCCGTTGCGAGAATCGAACCGGCAACCTTCAGGTTACAAGCCTGACTCCCTAACCATTAGGCCACGACTTCCCCCTCATATATATATATATATATATATATACACACACACAGTTAAAATATATTGAAATAAAAACTTTGATTTGAAAGGTTTTTTTTTTTGAAAACTTTAAAGAAATTTGTACAAAATAGTTTTATATTTTGGGGAAAAAAAGAAAGTGAAAGTTGTGACGTATTGTCAAGTATGGTGACCCATACTCGAAATTGGTGCTCTGCATTTAACCCATCCAAGTGCACACACACAGCAGTGAATAGTGAACGAACACACACACACACGGAGCAGTGGGCAGCCATTGCTCCAGAGCCCGGGGAGCAATTGGGGGTTCGGTGCCTTGCTCAAGGGCACCTCAGTCATGGTATCGAAGGCAGAGAGAGTGCTGTTCATTCACAGTCCCCACCTTCAATTCCTGCCGTTGCGAGAATCGAACCGGCAACCTTCAGGTTACAAGCCTGACTCCCTAACCATTAGGCCACGACTTCCCCCTCATATATATATATATATATATATATACACACACACAGTTAAAATATATTGAAATAAAAACTTTGATTTGAAAGGTTTTTTTTTTTGAAAACTTTAAAGAAATTTGTACAAAATAGTTTTATATTTTGGGGGGATTTTTGAATACCTACAAGTTGCAATTAATCTTATAACTTGCTTCGAACTTGAAAGGTGCTTCTATATGGCCATATGCACTTCAAGACACTTTAGTAGCTACAAGGTCATGAATGCACAGGTGGATAAAACCAGAAGTGCATGCATAAATTTTCAGGAGCTCCATGCATTAGTTAGTTGAACATGGGCCAAGTGTTGCAGCATATGCACATCTGGCACATAAATGCACTAATCTATTTTCAGCACAGCATGGCTACTGCCCACATTAAAAAAAAAAAAAAAAAAACACCCTTTTCTGGAAGTGTGGAGGTGTGTTTGTACAAGAACACATTTGCATATGTATTTAGAGGGGCTGAGTATGAAATATCAACAGCTTTTTATATTGCGTGTTGGCTCTTGGAATATATTTTAATAGAAAATGTACTTATAACGTGAACTTCTGAAAAAAAACCCTCTGCATTACAGGCAGTGTTTCAGTTGTCAGGGTCAGGTCCACAAGGGACACAAGTGTTAAATGTACATTGTGTGTGTTTTATGGCATGACTGCACATGACACCAAGGCTGCAGGGTCAGAGCAAGCCTTCAACTGCAGATCATAGAAAATGGCATCAATGCACAAGACATTAATCTGTATTTGATGGATTATTTCCCAGCAGGCTTTAGTCAGATTTAGTGGCAGTCAAGCAGTGAAATCAACCAATCTGCTGAGGGAAAAATGCTTTAGATTATGAAGTCAGAGAGTGATGTCTGCATGTGAATTATCACAAGTCTTAATGTCCAGAAGATCAAAGGCATTAAATATCTAAACTAGAGAGAGAACATAAACCATGAACACCAACGGGTATAAAAAAGGGCCTGAATGTCGGTGCTGATAGCCTCGTGGGCAGCGCGTCGACATATTGCTCCTTTGCGCTTCAGGCGTCCCGTGTTCGAGTCCCGACTCGCAGACCTTTCCCGATCCCATCCCCCCTCTCTCTCCCACTTTGCTTCCTGTCTCACTACTATCCTATCAATAAAGGGCAAAAACGCCAAAAATAAATCTCTAAGGAAAAAAAAAGGGCCTGAATATGAGTTGTGATAGACTAATATATGGCAGGCCAATTAATCATCCATTTTGAGATTATGATCAGCATCAACTGATAATTGTGCTAATTAACAGAAGTACATTTTTAGATAGATGTATAAACAGGTGCATCTCAATTAATTAGAATGTTGTGGAAAAGTTCATTTATTTCAGTAATTCAACTCAAATTGTGAAACTCGTGTATTAAATAAATTCAATGCACACAGACTGAAGTAGTTTAAGTCTTTGGTTCTTTTAATTGTGATGATTTTGGCTCACGTTTAACAAAAACCCACCAATTCACTATCTCAACAAATTAGAATATGGTGACATGCCAATCAACTAATCAACTCAAAACACCTGCAAAGGTTTCCTGAGCCTTCAAAATGGTCTCTGAGTTTGGTTCACTAGGCTACACAATCATGGGGAAGACTGCTGATCTGACAGTTGTCCAGAAGACAATCATTGACATCCTTCACAATGATTGCTGATGCCGATGAGGGTAAGCCACAAACATTCATTCCCAAAGAAGCTGGCTGTTCACAGAGTGCTGTATCCAAGCATGTTAACAGAAAGTTGAGTGGAAGGAAAAAAATGTGAAAGAAAAAGATGCACAACCAACCGAGAGAACCGCAGCCTTATGAGGATTGTCAAGCAAAATCGATTCAAGAATTTGGGTGAACTTCACAAGGAATGGACTGAGGCTGGGTTCAAGGCATCAAGAGCCACCACACACAGACGTGTCAAGGAATTTGGCTACAGTTGTCGTATTCCTCTTGTTAAGCCACTCCTGAACCACAGACAACGTCAGAGGCGTCTTACCTGGGCTAAGGAGAAGAAGAACTGGACTGTTGCCCAGTGGTCCAAAGTCCTCTTTTCAGATGAGAGCAAGTTTTGTATTTCATTTGGAAACCAAGGTCCTAGAGTCTGGAGGAAGGGTGGAGAAGCTCATAGCCCAAGCTGCTAGAAGTCCAGTGTTAAGTTTCCACAGTCTGTGATGATTTGGGGTACAATGTCATCTGCTGGTGTTGGTCCATTGTGTTTTTTGAAAACCAAAGTCACTGTACCCGTTTACCAAGAAATTTTGGAGCACTTCATGCTTCCTTCTGCTGACCAGCTTTTTAAAGATGCTGATTTCATTTTCCAGCAGGATTTGGCACCTGCCCACACTGCCAAAAGCACCAAAAGTTGGTTAAATGACCATGGTGTTGGTGTGCTTGACTGGCCAGCAAACTCACCAGACCTGAACCCCATAGAGAATCTATGGGGTATTGTCAAGAGGAAAATGAGAAACGAGACCAAAAAATGCAGATGAGTTGAAGGCCACTGTCAAAGAAACCTGGGCTTCCATACCACCTCAGCAGTGCACTAATTAAAGCAAAATGAGCCCCTACCATGTATTGAGTACATATACAGTAAATGAACATACATTCCAGAAGAGAGCCAACAATTCACTAAAAATGTTTTTTTTTTTTAATTTTTTTATTGGTCTTATGAAGTGTTCTAATTTGTTGAGATAGTGAATTGGTGGGTTTTTGTTAAATGTGAGCCAAAATCATCACAATTAAAAGAACCAAAGACTTAAACTACTTCAGTCTGTGTGCATTTAATTTATTTAATACACGAGTTTCACAATTTGAGTTAAATTACGGAAATAAATGAACTTTTCCACGACATTCTAATTTATTGAGATGCACCTGTATATGTATGTATGTGTATATATATATATATATATATATATATATATAATTATTAGTTCATTGTTTATTTGTCTGTTTATGTGCTTAAAAGACTGGACAAAAAGATGCAGCATTCAGTGTGCAGTTCACAATTTATTTACTGAATAAATCTGGACAAAACACCAAAAATCTGTTACATTACAATCAGAGCATCTGAGGCAGATATCCCACCATGCACTCCCCCCTCCCCTTGAAAACATGAGGAAAAAAATGAACGAACTAAAAAGAAAAACATCCTTCAAAATTAGCACCTAATCAGCACCAACTTAGGTAGGCAACTTCCTTCTACAAAACGAGTGAAAGCACAATGACCAGAGAAAAAAAAACAATAAAAAAAACTCTTAGGCGCAATTGGACTCCTAGTAAATCCTTCGTAAGATTCTTCTTTAAGAAAACGAAACTGAAAAATGAACTCCCCTCTTGCTAGGCAGGCTAAAGCATTCATAGGGCACATGCCATTGACTAGATATAAATCACGATTTCAAGTAACATTGATATACGACGAAACATGTCTACATGTACCCATTCAAAACATGATCATTTCACAGACCTATGCAGGCAGTAGAGTTAACATGAGGTACTCGAGACGGTGTAGTCGTAGAAATATCGTCTAATATTTATGGAGTCAAATGCAAAAAACTAATAAAAAAAAATTAAGGGAGTATGGCCAGCGTGCGTTTGGGGTGCGCGATTACTGGCACTGACGTTAAATCGTAGACCTTCCAACTTGGGACAAACTTTGATACAAAAAGTCAAACCTGTCCTGTGTCAAATGCATTGCCTACAATATTCGTGAAAACTGGCGGTTAAGAAAACAACGAAAAAACCTGCATGTATTTCTCTTTAAATATAGTAGTAGTTACCTTATAAATAAAATAAAAAAAGATACATTTTGCTCCAGCAAAAGAAAAACAACTAAAAGTTAAATAGATGACACTAGTCCAGAGAGGATCTCCAAGCCTAGGCAAGTCAAGTGCTTGACGTTTTTTATTTTCTGAAGACTCACGGAGAAAGTTTCAGTTATGGTTATAGCGAAAAAAGCAGCAATAATAGTAAAAGGAACAGCTTAATGCAACACAAATCGTTCTTAATGCAGCCGAAATGAACCCAAACACAAAAAAAATGACATGGTCTTCGCAGTATTGACCTGGAGGGCTGTCGAAATGCCATACTTAAAATAAACCGAGGATCAGATTGAGACGCAACCAACAATTTGCATTCGAGGAAAACAAGTAACTGAGACACGGTCAACAAATCAGAGCTGGAAACAGGAGAGGTTGAGCAGTTTTGCCTGATATTTTCTTTGTTCCTTGGCTGCGTTCTCCTGTGCTATAATGCATGTTTGTAGCTTACTGTGACTCGTACGCCTTGTGAGCACCACGTAAAATGAAGACAAAAACGAACGGAAATAAAGGAAAAACCAAAGTAAGTCTTGCTACATCACACGACGCGCTTCGTCCAGAAGTCCTAGCTTAGGAAGAAGTCCTTTCCACCCAAGCCAGAACCGACCATGTCTTTTCACGGAATGAGAAATAACGATAGACACCATTTTTAATGAGTGTATTTCTTTTTTTCTGATAATCTAAAAGGACGTGGCATAATGTCTGACGAGTTTGTGCTCAGCTAAAGAACTGTTCTAGTTCTTCTTCCATGTTGGCCTCTGGCACCATTTGATCCAACTCTCGCTCGCCTCTTCCGTGGCTGGCGGCGGCCGCCGAACCCCCAGAGGCCGAGAACCAGGGATGGTCCAGGATCTCTCGGGAGGTGAGGCGCTCGGCCGGTTCTCGCCGCAGGATGCTACGGATGAGGCATCGGGCTTTGGGCGTTAGCGTCTCGGGGATGCTGAACTGGCCGCGGCGGATCTTGCTGAACAGCGAGCTGGGCTCCACGTCATGGAACGGGTAGCGGCCCACCAGGATGGTGTAGAGCATCACGCCTAAGCTCCACACGTCCGCCGCCTTACCAGAATAGCTGCCATTTGCGTTGAGGATTTCCGGGCTGACGTAGGCTGGACAGCCGTGTTTGTCCGAGAGCGAATCATCACCTCCTTCTAGGAGGTACGTATCCTCCAAACTCTCCAACTTTACAAGGTTCCTGGGAAAGACAGAGAATAACATGAAAATGTACATATTTGGAAGACACAAGGTGTTAAATAAGTAAAAGGGAAACGATTATTGGTTTGTTGGCTTTCAAGATGCATGATACAACAATTGAACTGACAAACTAATATAATGCTATAAAATACATGGAATGGAACAAATTCTAGATGGATCATTTGTGAAAGTTTTTTGAACATACAAAATGCATGAAATGAAGCAAACGTCTAGTTTGTTGGTTTCTTAAAAGTATTATAGAAAACTCAAGCTTCTATGACTTCCAATGGGAAATGACTGACAAACTACTAACAGAAAAGTCGTAATATACATTAAATGGAACAAATTAAGATAAAACAGACTGAAAATGTTGTTTTTAAATAAAAAAAATTTAAAGATGTAAAATAAATTAAAAGAAGCAAACTTTCAGTTGTGTTGGCTTTAAAGATCATTCAAAAATTATATGACCAAAAACAACGAGAGAATCAATTTAAGAAAAATCCATGCATCCAAATCTGTCAGTCCAAAATAATAACAAAAAACCCTTTCAAATCATATTTTCCTCTACTATTGTAGTTTTTCGACAGCAAAGCATAAATATCCTCTACATATTGGACTGTAAATCTCTTGCATAAAAAACCAATATAAAGATAGCCTCAGGACATTCCTGCCAGTCTAATCCAGAGGGAAATCTGGTATTCATTCTGGGAATTATAAAAAGCAGGAATAATGCCACACCAAAGATGGAATTCCTCAAACCATCACTTTTTCCCTGTGATCTTAGTTTTTCCACTGTAATCCTGTAATTTGTACAATAATACAAAACATGAAACATACATATGACGACAAACAATCTGCTATATATTCACAGTATATCCGCAATTATTCGTTTTTTATTTGGTCGTTATGTTTTCTAAAAAGCATGTCAGACTGATTTATCTGCTCTTCTTGTCTTGAAAGTATGAGAGCATCAAGATGTTTTTAATAATGTCTTTGATGCAAAATCAGGGTTTAGGGTAAGTCATGTTCACGAATCAGATTCATAACTATGGTTAAATGATCCTTTTGCATCATAAACTTAAAAACAAGTGATATTACTAAAATACTGTGACAAATTTATATTTAGATACAGTACTGTGATACATATTTACATATGAATTAAATGAATACTTTAATTCAGCAATAATGTATTAAATTTATTAAAAGTGACAGTAAAGATATTTATAATGTTACAAAATATTTCTATTGCAAATAAATGCTATTCTTTTGAATTTCTATATCGTGGATTACACAAAAATATTAAGCAGCACCACTGTTTTCAACACTGATAAGCAGCAAATCAGTATATCAAAATGATTTCTGAAGGATCATGTAACACTGAAAACTGGAGTAATGATGCTGAAAATTCAGCTGTGCATCCCAGGAATAAATGACCTTATAAAAGATATTAGAGAGCTCATATAATAGTTTATATTATTTTTAAATAATAAATGCATGCACCCTGTGTAAGAATAACAGGCCTTTTCAAAAACATTTTAATAAATATTACTGACCCCAAACTTTTGTACAGTTATGCAAGTCCCTTTATGTGCTTACAGTATTTTCAAACTACACAATTTGCATCCCTGCTTATTCAGCAAAAAGCTGAAAAAACCTGAGACTAACTACATCGTGCAGCCCAAGTTACAAAGACAAAAAATAAAAAACAACATATGCAATGAAAACATCTATGAGGTCTTCAAGCTGCCTCGTGACTCAGATTCTGAATCAGAAACCATGCGAATGAAACCGTACGCCCACTGAGTCTCAGCAAAACATCCAATCCTTGGAGCTCAAAATAGTCATATTATTTTTCACGACAAGTGGTATCCTGCTGCGGGGAAAGATTGCAGGGCATCTAAATTACCTGAAGGTCAGAAATGAACAGGATGCCCCTTCTCTGACCTGAACTTGTGACCCGTTTCCATGCACCGCTGTGCAAAAAGAACACGACATGCTCGAAATATTCTCTTAATGACATGCAGCATATGTGAGTCACAGCTCCACGACGCGGCTGAGTTACACGGGGTCAAGAGCCTGCAAAGAACACCGGCCCACACCAAAGCAGGAAAAATGGAGGAGGACACGTGGATGCACACACTTGTACATTAGGGAGCGATTCCAGACGAACTGCACTGCAGTCTCTAGCGTGCAGCGGCAGAACGTTACAAGCGTCCTTCATGACATAACCAGGTCAGGAACCCACTACGCCGAGGAATGCAGTTCTGTCTGGCTCGCTTTCCTCTCTGGTTCCACTCTTGGTGCGCCCTTGGTGTTTGATTTCTGGCCAGGGTAATACTCACCACCCTTGGCCACGTTTACTTGTGCTCGTCTGCAATCACTCACTGAAAGGTGGACGGCTGACGCACCAGACCACAGAGCATGGGAACAGTAAGGTCACCGAGCTCACATTTAAAGCAACATTCTCCATTTCTATTGAGCGCGCCAGAGGGAATCTAGCTGAACTGACTCATTTGGCCACTGGGGCAACTGCCATTTAGCTTAAACGGGAAGGCCACCCAGATTCATAACGCAGGCTTGGGATTATTTCAGACTAATTTGACTGCCAAACATATGGGCAGGCTAATTTTTAAACACTTAACACGCAATGCCATTCAAAACCATTTTACTTCAACATGACTTTTTTTCGGAGCGAAACAGGGTACGCAAATTGAAAAACAAAAGATGGGACTTAATGTTGTTCACTGGAAATAAATTGGAGGGGAGGGGTTGAAAATTTATGAGGGTTTGCTGATGTCAGCCAAAAACTAAAGGTATTTTGGAAGCGGAATGGATGGAATACAAAAAGCAATATTTTTTTGTAATAACTTGTGTGACTAAAATGAAAAATAGTAATGCACCGAAATTTCAGCAATCAAAAATATTCAGCAGCAACAGCAAAGAAAATATATATTGAGTTTTGGATGAAACCACTGACTGAAACAGTGATGATTAATAATCACTTCTCCGATGGCACTTTTTGACCGTGTCCATATATTTCATGCACAGAATGAGGATAAGCCACAACAGGTAAACTTGTCAGCGGTTTTATGTACTTCGACATGACCAAAATAGATGCTGAAGTAGCAATATGTAAAATGTGTTACTAAAATATCAAGTGCTGGCAACCCATTGCCAGAGAACTTTACTATGACTGGTTTCATTTATCATATGAGAACACAACACCCTGAACAGCATACTAAATTCAACCACCCACTTTTTTTTACTCAAACTTTATTTTTGGCTAAATTAAAACTTTAATTTCCCTTTTGGTTTAAAAAAAATAAATAAATAAAAAAAATCAGTGCATCACTAATACATAATTGCACAGAAATTACCTGAAATCTGTGTTAAGAAAGTAAATATGGTCCATTTTTATTCCAGGTTGACTTTAAATACAATACAATACCAGCCTAAAATCACATTAAATACTGTAAATGCCTACATGGGTAAATTAATAAAGACCTGTAGCATTTCATACGGTGAATACATTCTAAAACTAGATACAAAAGGTACCACTGAGAGTATGAGATGGTAAAACCACAACAATTTGATTAATATCATGGATTGGAACGAAGACACCACTAAAGACCCCATGAAAACAAAACTGGAATGACTTTTGACCTATGCCTTTAAGCATTAAGGCCATTAATATGATATTACTCATTCAAAAGTTAATTAAAAATCTTGTAGTACACATCTGCAATTTAAAATTTTGGTGCTGTCACTTTTACTGTTGTTCAGCAAATTTTTGCAGGAAAAATCCAGTCACAGTGGTTTAAGCTGGTCGTGCAAATGTGCTGCATTGGTTTGAAAGTGACTTCTGTGTGAGAAGTGCTTCATATATTACTACACTATCAACAAAATACCTTTTTAGGCTTCAAACATCTTTATCTCAGGTGTGTAACCAAATGTGTGTCCAATCCTATGCTCTCTAGAATGGGAATGTCCCCTAACACCAGCTGCCAATGACAACAGCAAATAGCAATTCATGGTTCACAATTGTAAATTAACTATAAGCTATTTGCAATTTTAAAAAAGGGGTGACAACCTCTTCAATAACGTTTGTTTCAATAGGAAGCACATCAGTAATATACCATATTTACAATCACAGTATATGAATAATGTGCTGTCCATGCAAAACAAACCTCTCTTTAAAGATTAAATGTGCACGTTCTTTTTTGACCCAACAACCTTACTAGTGGCTTCTTTACCTGTCCTCGTTCTTAAAGACGAACTTCCTCAGCTTGAGGTCTCTGAGGACCAGGCCATTGTCGTGGCAGTGCGCCACAGCTGATGCTATCTGATGGAAAAGTCTGGCAGCCTCTTCCTCTCGCAGCTTCTTGCAAGTGCGAACGAAAGAGTGCATGTCGCCATGGCTCCTCTCGAAGAACACGTACGCTCGCGTATCCCCCAGAAGAATCTCCACTACCTGGTTAATGTTCTCATGGGTGCCCAGCACGAAGTAAGCAGCCAAGGACTCCTGGTATCGACTGATATCAAACACCTGGAGGAGAGAGAGCATTTTGAATTAAATTAGAAGCAATCATCGATTTCCCAACAGAGTGCAAAAGTATTAGCCTCCTAAGGCAAGAGCCCTACTATTGGTATCTTCAGAGACAATGCCTAATTCTGAAACAAAAGAACGGAAATCCATGCAACGCCGAGTCGAAAAGCATTACACCTCTGCTGCATTTCCGAGTCCCCAAAACACACACTGAATTTTGATGTTGCTTAGTAACAGACACCTAAAAGAGAGAGACGGGCTAAATATAACACGACAGCGGTGGACATTGGAGGCCGTTCTCTCATCAGAAGATAAGAGGTTCTTACTAATGGCTTTCTGCCCAGGTCAGCCCATTCAGAGTGTCTTATGTTTCAAAGTCATGTGGACTTGCAAGCATGAATGCATGGCTGTATGCAAGCATGCACAGTTGCACACACACTCACACACACACACACACTCACTCATTCCAGGGGTATTCCCACATGCTTTTTTGCACGTGACTATAACTCATCACTTGATGTCATTGTTGATGAATCACAAAAGAAAAGCCATTCATTTGATAATGCACCAATAGGAACCTCGCTAATGAATGCAGTAAGCCATATGCATGTCTGGCATACATCCCTATCTATAGCTGATGCAACTGCATGAGTGTTCCGTTACAAAATGACACGCATACGTGTGTGTTTCTTACCTTGCACACGAGCTCTTCCCCACTGTGCAGGTGGGTGGCTCTGAAAACGTGGTCTCCCTCAATGGGCTCCAACAAAAGGTAATTTCCAATGCAAGAAATGCAGTGAGAGGAGTCAGGGGTCTCAGGGGGGCTGGGAGATCCTAAATTGGGACTGAAACTCTGGTTGGTTTCTGTAGTCCTTAGACAAGACAGCTCCTCAAAGTCGTGCGCTTTGTGCCTCGATCTCCCATAACGCGAAATGTTAATGGGACTGGATCTCTGTATGTTCATGAGTATAGGAGGTTCGTCGAGATCAGGAGGGTTCAGACGGTCTTGGAGGAGGAGGGGTGGAAGTGAATGACAGACAGATGCCCTCTATTTAACACTGGGCATGAAGGCAGCGGCGATTCCCCTTGACTGTAATGATGATCTTATGCATGCGCGTTAATTGCACTGACAATGTGGCGTCATTTAAGCACACATGCTATGAAGTGCATGCACGAATTGTGACCTCTATGTTCAGCGTGCCCTCAAAGAACAGCACGGTTTGGTTGCAAGAGCCCAAAACGCGTGAATCGGCGCGGTGTAAATGTAAAGGCTGTGACGTCACGGTCGATGCAGCGCAGCAGGTAAAGAATGGGGTTTTTTGCATTAAATTAAAAGGAAAGAGTGCCAGCTGGGTTTAGCTATCCTGAGAGGGCGCTCCGTGTTCATTCGTGCGGGTCTCCACGCGAAGCCTGTCCGTGCATCTACCAAATATGGCTAGGAAAAATTTCCTCCAGGTCGCGAGCCGCCTTTTGTTACGCCTGGGAAGTCGATGTCCTCCTCTTCGCGAGCAACCACACTCCGACGATCTCCGGCGCTTGGATCTGATTTGGACAAAGGCAAGAGGGGACGGCCGATGTTCTCCCCGGGCCTATCCCTTGTTTCAGCAACAAGACACCATTATCATCATCATCTTCTTCTTCTTACTTACTTACTTACGTGACTGGGAACCTAGTCCATTGAACGCGCGGAGTCAGCTGCACGCACTGACTGACTGACTGCGCTCGCGGGACTGACAGGAGCTCTCCACGCGCACGACCAGCCCCCCTGACGTCACGGACAAAACGCCCTGCCATTGGCCGCTCGCTTGATGCTGACACATCCACAGTCTTGCAAGCAAGCCATCCATGCAGTCATGTGAGATAATTCCTGTCCTTGGAATTTAATTGAAGCTCCCTAAATTATCTGTCGATATGGTGAATTCTAGGGAGGAAGTGTGTGTTAGGATTAAATGTCAGTTGGTTTGTGCAATGAAGCAAAAATGACATCAAACTCTGATGAACTACATTGCCATGATGATTAAGCATTGAATATGTGCGTATATATACATTTTTGTCGTCATTTAGGTTAGTTTGCGCATTTATCTTAAAGACGTTTAAACATATAATAATTTAAACAATTTTTTTTCTTAAATATTAGTGATGTGTACATCTAGTACTTTGTACATGCACTATAGATACTCATCCTAATAAAAGAATTCCAGCAGAATTCCTTTTCTATGGTTACATGTTAAGAAAGGATAGCATAGAGTAGACAGCAAGTGTGTGTGTGTATGTGGGGTGATGGGGGGGGGTATTCGAACTCGGGACGCCCGCAATGCAACAGTTATGCCCCTTCTTCGATACAGGTCAGTAGTACTTCACCGCACGTCGACCTCGGTGCAGTAATATTGGTTCTATTGATGGAAGTTAGAGGGAGAGGGAGAGGGGGAGTTTTCAGGAGTGATGATATTACTGCGCCGAGGTCGAAGTGCTGCGAAGTACTCTTCCGCCATACATTATAGTTATCATTTTTTATCCGCTTAGAAAATCGCCACTGTTTATTTTGTGTCACCATACTTACTCGTGTAACTACTCATGTAAACTTCTTTAAATAGGGAAAACATGGAAGTGTTTGGTAGCTTCTAAATTCATCTCTGTTTGGATCCTAAGGAATGAATGGTGCTAAGCTAAACGCTAGCATAGTGGCGCCGTGCGCTAGAGCGATTAAGTGCACGCACTGAGACGGGAGAGGTACTTATCAACTCGTCTAAGTTGAGGGAAAAACATATTGGAATATGGAAAAACGGTGGCGGTTTTCGGTTTTCCTTTAACATGGGGAGTCTATGGGATTGACTCCCTTTTGCAGCCAGCCTCCAGCGGCCAGTCGATGAATTGCAGTTTTAGTCACTTCCGTGTTGGCTTCACAAGAGAGAGCGGTAGGTTGCCGCTTGGTTAGAACACAAAAAAATTAAGAAAAACATCTTTGGACAGGCAAATCACGTGTTCTCGCGAATCCTGTAGCTTCGCTTCTGAAACACTTCTGGTGTAAGTTGGCACCGCGTGGAGGACAGAGCAAAACCTTTTCGGAGCCGTAACGCACCGCAGCGCGTGCAGTGTACATCAGGGGTCACACCGTGTCTACACCGGACACGACAGTTGTCGTGCCGTAACGGCTAAAGTCTGTCTACACTGGACACGACAAAGCGACCGTTGAAAATCATTTGAAATTTGTGTCAGCACGTCATAAATAGAACGCAGCAGCAGTTTACTGTCAGGGATTTGTCATGCCTCGCCGCTTCCAGTGTAGACAGCATCACTGATTATAATGAGTTCTATTGTACTTTGTCGCGCCGCTCGCGTCCGGTGTAGACACGGTGTCAGCCTCAGACGTCACGCCCATGGAACGTTAGCTAAACGTCTGATGCATATGTCACACTTCTCTGGAAACACTTCAGGAGTTTCGAAGTCGTCATCGGATTGGTTAGATTATACAGGATTTCCGGGAGACGTGTGTGTGACGTCCCAGCAGGCACCAGACGTCTATGTAACGTCAGGTTGACGTTGGACATGATGTCGGACAGACGTTGCATTTTGATTGAAAATGAAAATCGGGTTGACGTCAATATTTGATGTCAATTTGACGTTGACTTAACGTTGGATTTTGGTTGCACAACCTAAAAACAACAAAATCTCAACGTCAGCTGACGTCGGTATTGGACATCAATTTAACATTGACATTAGACGTTGAATTTACGTTTAATTTTGGTCACCCGACGTCGCAACCGAAATTTAACCAAATATCAACGTCTTATGACATTGTGTGCCTGTTTTGTGCCTGCTGGGGTTCTTTAACGTTCCACCTGGAAACAAAAATGCCGTGGCGCCAAACCCCCTCACGAAAGAAGAAAGCCGTCGTGTTTACAACTGTGACGACGAGCGCTTATCAGGGTCAATTAAACGCTGGATTTTCAAACGTATGTGAAAAATTTAAAGTTCGCAGCATAAAATCTTTAAAATATGTCCGAGAGATTTACACACTTTTAATTGTGGCGACATTTCCACGCCCCTAACCATGACGCGGCACAAAACGAAACGTGATCAGTTGCTTTACCTGTCAGTCATATGGTCTCTTGGGCGGGCCTTGGCCATTCAAAGCGGCCAAAGTTCCCAGACCTTCAGCTGTCAGTTTGAAGGTCTGGCTACGCGAGAAAAGCATCCGTATTTTGCACATTCAGACTAAATTTGTGTGCTAACCCAGCAGATGTTTTTTTATGGTTACGGATTTATGTTCACAACGGTCTATATTTTGCACATTCAAATCCTTTTTGTTTATGAAAAGTAAAAAAGCTAATATAAAAATATAATGACAAAATCCACCAAAAAAAAAAAAAAAACTATTGTTCTAAAATATGTAATAGTCAAGAATGAGCAGGTACATCAAGCCTTTGACCGGTCACGTATATACTGCAGGCGGAAGTCTGGAATGGAGTTGTTGGCCAGATGGTGACTGGGTTAAATCCCCACATGTTAATAGCAGGTCTGTTCCCTGCGAGATGCAGGATTCTGTACCATGTTTCTGAACAAAAACCAGATGTGTGGACATTCATGCTGTAGATTACATTCAATCTGGAGTATATTAATTTAGCCAAAAACATGTAGGCTAAAGGACATGTCCTGATCATATCCACCCTGAAATATTATATAAAAATACAAACAACAAAAATATATTAAACATATATATTCATCCATAATCACCAAAGACCTTAACAAAAAACTTGATGTTGTACCCTATAATTTCAGGATAATGAATTCATACTTAAATTTGACTCATGTATCTGCCACATTATTTCAGAGCAGGTACATCTTGTACTCTTTCATTTGGTGTGACATACTGATGAAGTGATGTAAGTTTTATGATCTGAGAGTTTGACTGATGAATGACAAAATGCCTGCTGTCTGTTATGTCTGCGTATAATCTGTTCCAGTTGTATCAAGTCTTGTTATTGTTGTTGCACAATGTCATGATTTGTACGAGTTGGTGTTGAATTTCAAAACTGATTACATGTACTGGAGGAGAACATTGAAGAATCAAGGGGATGTTTTGAAATTGTGTGTTTTGGATGAATGACATTGTTGTGCCTCCCACTGGTACATTCACAAAGTGTTGCATTGTGTGTAACAGTGAATGGTGGGTAGAGTGAGATATTTATGTACCCCACAGATGAAATGTTATATGGATAGTTCACCCAAAATTATAACTGTTGTATTTTACTCTCTCTCATGTAATTTCAAACTATGATTTACTTTCTTTCTTTTGTGGAACACAAATTGAGGAATGTTGACACCTCTCTCATCTACAGAATGAAAGTGCATGGAAACCAAAGGCTGACAAGCTCTAAAAAGGACCAAAAAAGCATCATAAATGTATTCCATACAACTTGCATTCTATATCTCATGCTATATATTACTTTTAAAGCCATACAATAGGTTTTTGTGAAGAGAAGGTGGTAATTTACTTAAAATCTTGTTAGAAATCTGTGGTCACCATTCACTTTCACCAAGGTTATTTAATATTATTGAGATACTTTTCTGTTTTTTATTAATTTTGAATTACTTTTTTATTTTTATATTTATTTTTTGTTTTCATTTTAATATTAAGTTTTAGCAATTTTGTTGTGTTTTGACTTTTATGAGATTAGCTAGTTTTTCAGTTTTAGTTTTATCTATTTTAAGTTGGTAACACTTTACAATAAGGTTCATTAGTTAACATTAGTTAACAACATTAGTTAACAACATTAGTTAACAT
This sequence comes from Spinibarbus caldwelli, assembly GCA_039654775.1. Classification (NCBI taxonomy): domain Eukaryota; kingdom Metazoa; phylum Chordata; class Actinopteri; order Cypriniformes; family Cyprinidae; genus Spinibarbus; species Spinibarbus caldwelli. The sequence goes on from CM077240.1 coordinate 29,415,256, forward strand.
GAACTAAGAATGAACAATACTTCTACAGCACTTATTAATCTTAGTTAATGTTAATTTCAGCATTTACTAATGCATTATTAAAATCTCAAGTTGTGTTTGTTAACATTAGTTAATGCACTATGAACTAACATGAACTAACAATGAACTGTATTTTTATTAACTAATGTTCACAAAGATGAATACAGTGTAATAAATGTATTGATCATTGTTTTTTCATGTTAGTCAAATGACACCTTATTGTAAAGTGTTACCTTTAAGTCAAATTAAAAATAAACAAAAAAATTTAGTTAAGAGTTTATTTTATTTCAAGTAACAAAAATGTTTTTGATTAGTTTTAATTTTAGTTAACTATAATAACTCTGACTTTCACGGTTTGAAAATGCTTAATTCCAAAAAAAAAAAAAAAAAAAAAAAAACTATGTATATATTAACTTTTCTTCTCTGCATTTGTCCTTTTCTCTAGTTTGCTTCCTAGTTGTCTAATAAACGTGGCATTGTATTGTACAAATATTATTGGCTCTTTAACAAACTGCTTTTGTTGTTTTGTAAGTTGCTTTGGGTGAAAGCTATGTGATGTGAATAAAATTAAAATCTATATTAATTGACCAAGTTAAAACTATTATTTACCTTCACCAAACGAACAAACCTGTGAATACAAAATTGTAGGCTAACACTTTCTACAGTGATGGAAATTCATTGGACAAGACATGAGGGTAAATTTTTATTTTCAGTAATTGCATGTCTTTGTGTTGGTCCTTGCAGTGCTTTTTTTTTTCACCGTGAGCAGCCAAATGTAAAGCAGTCACAATTCTTCTGTTTTGTTCATCTGAGAAAGTGACTTCCCACTTGCATTCCTGAGTTCCTGAACTGTTTTCCCAACACTGAGTAAGCAGGGGGGTGGAAGGTGAGTGAATACAGGATTGAGCAATTCTCCATTGTGGAATGCAGGGCGTCATATGGAATGCACACAGCTGGATGAGAGACACAGACAGAATTGTTCATTCCAAACAGATTCCACCCCCTGACATAACACTGCAAAGGGGGAGCCGGTAGCTTTTCTCCTGCAGTTCACGGCCTCAGTTTGCCCACGCTTCATGAGGTTGTGTTTGTCACATACAGCCCCTTTCTTCCAAAATCATGGACTATAGCCGCTAAACAGCTACCGAAAAAATAGCTTGCCATGCTCTTAAAAGGAATTTTTCAACCAAAAATGAAAGTTTGCTGAAAATTTATACTCACCCTGAGGCCATCCCAGATGTAGATGTTTCTCCATCTGAACATTTTGTGAAATTTAGCATCACATCACTTGCTGACCAATGGATCCTCTGTAGTGAATGGGTGACGTCAGAATGAGAGTCCAAACTGCTGATAAAAATATCACAATAATCCACAAGTAACCAACACTCCACAGTTACTTTTGGCTAAATTATGAATCCTCCATTCATTATATTGCTTTCTCCAGGGAAAACCAGTAAAAAAGCTGTCTGGTCTGAATCAGGAGACAAATATGCTCAGATCAAGCACCGTTTACAAGCTAAAACAGTCCTAAACAAGTATTTTGGTGATGGACTTTTTCACTGGAGGAAGTGTTGTTATGGATTATCAACTCGTATTTTGGCCAGAGGTGATGGTTTGAAGTTAAAGCACCTTAATGATGGATTTGTTTCTTACAAACACACAGCTTTTCACTTCACAAGGCAATAATTAATGGACTGGAGTGGTGTGGATTGCTTGTGGATTATATGTTTTAATCAGCTGTTTGGACTCTCATTCTGACGCCACCCATTCACTGCAAAGGATCCATTGGTGAACAGGTGATGTAATGCTAAATTTCTCCAAAATCTGTTCTGATGAAGAAACAAATGCATCTACATGTTGGATGGCCTGAGGGTGAGTACATTTTAAGCAAATTTTCATTTTTGGGTGAACTCCTCATACTCATTGACTATTTCAAACTCAAAGTGGGTCAGGATTTCCCAAGCTGGGTTTAACTTCTTTCTGAAGATTGGGTTCAAAATGACTCCATTTCCCCCTCTCTAATAGACCTAAATACAGTGCATGGAGGCTGCAGAGATATAGTCACATATTTAGGTCAAACCACTTTGTGTCACACAGAGAAATGCAACCACACTAAATGTGTAAGTAAAAATGGGATTATCTTTATACCAAAGTGCCTTATTTTCAGTATAGACCCATTTCTAACTCTCTTCTCTGCTAAAGTCTGCTAAATTGGGAAACTTCAAAGCGGGAAATGCGGCGACTGCCTGGAAGTATAGAGATGATCACTCCTGGAAGTTTCCTAAGGTCAGCGTGGATGGCTGAAATCTTAATTAACCCCCTGCAGCAATGGCACTCGCGCCTGTCAGCCACACCGCCTATGAGAAAATGAAGCAATTTTGCTGCTGGGAAATGTCTCTATCTCTATATTTTAAGCCTCGAGGTGGGTGAAGTGCAGAAACTTGCTTTCTGCTCTGGAAAACTAGAAACATATTACTCTAACCCTTTAGCTATACTACACTCTGAAAATATTAGGGTGCAAAACTATGCAATTTAATAATTATTTTAACTTGAAAAAAAAATGCTTTGCAATGTCACTTCATTTCAGTCCACATAAGACTAATATCCAGTTACTCTCACTTCACCTCAAATTGCCAAATCTCACTGAACATGAATCATTTCCAGGTTGCGTTTTGAGGCAAACATACTGTCAGTTCTTCTGAAAATGAATTCTGTCATTATGTACTAACTGTCACGTTGTTCTCGGCCCAAATTGTTTGACTTTCTTTCTCCTCTGGAACAAAAAGTACATATTTTGTAAGAATTTTCAAGTTTTCTCTATACAATAAGTTTCTAGTGAGGCAGTAACTGCTGCAACCAGACCATGGTCAGTTGAGTCGAACTTTGAATAAAGAACGAATCATTTTGTCATTTTTGAAGCTTGAAGAGATAGTTCATCCAACAATGAAAATTCTGTTATCGTTTACGTATCTTCATATTGTTCCAAACCTGACTGACGGAAAAAAGAAAGAAATGCAAACAGGTTTTTGAACAACATGCAGGGTTGCTATTGTTTACTAAAACTATTAAAAATATTTTTTTGTTGATTGAAATAAAGCTTAAAACTGAAATTAAAATTAAAAACTGATAAAGTAATAATAAAAAGAATGACAAAATATTACAATTACTAAAGCTTAAAATGAAATACAAACCGCAAATATAAAAATAAATAGTTATAAATAATACAATAGTTTATAATTACTAAAATAACACAGACAAAATGAGAGTGAGTAAATAATAGCATAAGTTTATTTTAAGGTACACTGTATAAAATTAGATGATCAGTAAGTATGGCAACTTGTGTTTTTAAAATACTTTCATCAAAATAAGTTGAGCAATTTCAATGTTCTTAAAGTTCTATGAAATTCAACTTGAATTTTTAAATTGATTTGATGTAATGTTGAAATGGTTTTACAACCAAGCTGATTATACTTAAAAATTGAAGGCAGCAACTTAAGTTAAAATGGGTGGAAATTTTTCACAGTGTGTTCTATCTCTTTCAGACCACAACTTTTAGAAAGATTTCAAAAAGTTTATGAAGGCTTCTCTGCAACCCGAAAAACTTTATGTGAAATATTGTGACTGGCTAACTTCTGTCCAATCCTCTGACTCGGTACATCCAGGAGAAATGTTCAAACTCAAGCCTTTTGGCTCCTGCTGCAGAAAGAATTCTGAAGGCTGGGGAGAAAAAAAAAACATATAGCTTCACTTGGATTTGACAGGGTGACTCAGATTCCAGACACGCAGGATGAATAACAACACAAAAAAGTCCAACAAACAAAAACATGAAAGAGCTGAGCTCCAGGCATCAGAGAGGACCAACAGCACCGCCAAAATACATTTGTCATATTTAATTATACATATGGTTATTAATGAAGGAAGGCAGCCAAATGACACACGGTTATTTTGTAGCTGTACGAACGCCCCAAAGAGTGAAAATGTGTGCAGAAAGGATATTAATAAATGACAGGCAGAGAAGCTTTAATATATTATGTAGAATCTCGCTGAAAGCTTGGGGAATGGCATAAAAATGCAGGCTGGGAGGAAGGTCTCATTGTAGAGCTGTCATCTTTGAAACCCTGAACAAGTCCAGGAGGCAACATAAGCTCAAAACTCAATAACAGATTCTGAGAAAAAGGCAAAAGGAGTCTGAATCCCTCGACCAGAGCAGATTTACTGTATCAAGCGCACAAGTTCTACATGTTAACTGATGCATTTAATTTAAAGCATTTCGCACTGGGTTAAGATACTGCTAACACAGATGCTATGGCAACACGATTCAACTCTCGTGAGGACATACAAACATGTCTGTACATATAACTCACGTGAACTGTACAATATACCCCCCCCCCCCCCCCCCCCAACCCTTGATCACACATGTAATCATGTAATATTAAAGTACAAGTCTGGCTTCATCAAACTCGCTGTAAAACGATGTCATCCTAATGTGTGAATCAGTCGAGCTGTGACCTGTTACTATCTGCTAGACAGACGGCACGGGAAACACACACACACACACACACACTCACACAAATATCTCTTTGACTCTTGCGTTTGAAGCCTGGCAGTAAAGGTATTTACTGAGGCAGTGCAGGTGGCAGACGTACCGTCTGAATCGCAGCTATCTGACATTGATCTTGCGATGGCTGTAGGTTCAAAGAAACCCACCTACCAAATATAGACTGCTTCACAAATGTACCGCAGCAGAGGTATGTTCCGTCTTTTGTGATACTAAAACAAATCTGTGTTTGTTGACTCTTTTAGTCCTCTGAAGTTCTTGATTTTTGAAGAGAGAATCACCTGTTGATCGTAGCTCCACTGATTTCAGTGGGTCTACGATGTACTTAAGCATATACAATGCTTTTGGGAAACGCAGCCCTGGTTATCTATCTATCTATCTATCTATCTATCTATCTATCTATCTATCTATCTATCTATCTATCTATCAGCAGGATTATTATCATGACCTCTAGACTGGACTATTGTAATGCACTGCTAGCTGGTTGTCCTGCATCTTCAATAAACAAGCTACAGATAGTCCAATGCAGCGGCTAGAGTCCTTACCAGGTCAAGAAAATATGATCATATTACCCCAATTTTACAGTCTCTGCACTGGCTACCTATTAAGTTCCGTATCAGTTACAAAATATTATTACTTGCCTATAAGGCCCTTAATGGTTTAGCTCCTGTGTACTTAACTAGTCTTCTACCACGCTACAATCCATCACGCTCCCTAAGGTCACAAAACTCTGGACTTTTGGTAGTACCTAGAATAACAAAGTCAACTAAAGGAGGTAGAGCTTTTTCGCATTTGGCTCCCAAACTCTGGAATAGCCTTCCTGATAACATTCGGGGTTCAGACACACTCTCTCTGTTTAAATCTAGATTAAAGACACATCTCTTTGGCCAAGCTTTCAAATAATGCATCTCATAATCTTGTACTGCAGTTATATCTGATCAAATGCACATTATTATTCTTTAGCTTGGGTTAAACAAATCTATTTTGCTTGGTTGGAACAGCAGCTACGCTAATTATGTCTCTATTTGTTTCTCTGTTTCTCTAGGATTTACACAAGCTTCAGTCTGGATCCAGAACACCTGAGAAGAGATGATGCCAACCCCTCAGAGGACCTCAGATGATGCCAACCCTGAAACAACATACAGAACTACCAAATCTTGCTATAAGTTTGATTGCAACATATAATAATTGCTGTTAATAGTGTTCATCGTCTTTTTGATTACGTCTTTAATTGATTTTTCCGTACATTTCTGCCATATGTACATTAACTGACATAGTCACCAATGATAAGCTACTACTAAATATTGTAGAAACTTAATTTTCTGTACAGCGCTTTGCAACGATTTGTATCGTGAAAAGTGCTATACAAATAAACTTGAATTGAATTATTATCGTCAACTAAAACTAACATAATTTAAAAAATAAAAATAATTGTTACTTAAATAAATGTTAACTAAAATAAAATTAAATATATGAAAAATTAAACTTATTTTATTTTAGCTAGTTGCCAGTGCAGCAATTGACATTTTTTTGTTTAAAGTAAAAGTAATAAAATAAACAAAAGTAAATAAACTAAAAATAAATAAATAAATAAATATAGTCATAAAAAACTAATAAAAAGGACAAAAACAACAAAATTAGTAATACATCAACTCTCTCTCTCTCTCTCTATATATATAATGTTTTAAATAATATTAATAGTACGAATATTAACAATGCAAATAATAAAAACGATATAGACATATTTCAAAAACAAATAAAATATAAAAAAATTAAAATATAAAAATAAAGTCTAAATCATAATCTTATTATCAAAAACTATAATAGTATATAATGATACTAAAATGACAAAAAAAAACAGAAACAAACAGCAACACAGGGAAAAAAAACTACAAATACAAATAGGCGACAAATTATTTGTCACTATATTAATAAAGAGCTATAAAATGAATTAAGATAGCATATTATTTAGTCTTAACATTTGATGAGAAATATCTGTAAGACTTCATTTCTCCATTTTCCTTCCATTTAGATGCATTATAAGCGATTTCAAACATTTTGTTAACTAACCTGCAAAAGATATGTCATCAAATCCAAAAACACCTCAACTGACTGACAGACAGAGATTGTTCTTGCCTCTTTTTCAGATTAGCAAAAAGCCATATTACTGTAATATCTGCAAGGCAGCAGGACAAAACAACTTCCAGTATCTCATTTCTGTCTAGCGGAAAGAAACTATTATAAAGATCTCATTTTTGATTTATCATTCTTACGGCTAGTTTCCGCACACAGCATGTCACGAAAGTTTTACGATAATGTCATCGCAACAAGCATCATTATGGTGGGAACCTAATTATCAGCTTTCATTGTTTGCTGTGGCGACTGCAAGAAAATCCCTGTCTGCTGAGATCACTAGTGCGTCGGTCCTGATGGATGGAGACGGGGCCAAGCTTTAGCGCTTAACCACCGTCAGCGACGACTCCAGCGGGATATTTTCACTTGGAGGAAGGATCCATGATGGCGTTTGAGCTATTGCAGCTGACGTTAATAAGAAGCGTTTCATCCAGCCAGCCAAGAGCCCAGCAGTACAATCAAAACAGGCCTGTGGCATGTGCTCCTGCCAGTTAACGAACTGTTGAGGCTAAATTACTGTAATGCTACCATAATTATGATTAGAGAAGCATGTCTCCAGCATAACTAGCTGCAATTTTCATGCCTTGAAGAAATGCGTATCAAAATGCGGTGGTTTAGAGTGGAAAACGCAGCTATGTTGGGTAAAAAGAGCAGCCTGGAGCGTGTTTAATTAACCTCGCTCGTAATACATATCAAATCATTTAAAACATAATTGCTTCAACTTTATTCATTCTGTTAGACAACTATACCAGTTTTTAAGGCCCTGAAGTATCAATTAATAGAGCGGACCTGCATTATCATTTCACGTAAGGTGGGAGTCGTGTGATCTTTGTGTGAACTTCACTGTGGTTTTCTCTTTGAAGAAGACCAATTTGTTAGATGGTAAGATACTCATCGCTGAATACCTGTGAGAAGCGAAAGACATTTCGGTGCTTAGAAACAGCTGATTAAGCAAGATAAGATTTTGCATGGTAATGAATGAGGTAAAATGTTAAGTCAGCACCTATAGAAGTGCTTTAAAATGGCATTCAGCACAGTTGGGAGTGAGATGAGATTCATTTTTAATCAGATATCTGCTAATTTCACTATGGATACGAGATGATTGAACATTTCACTGATTCTTGAGACATGAGACAAAGCAAGTCTTGCAACTTTACCTCCTATTGGTTTCTAAAATAGCAGAATTGCCACTTTGAATTGATGATCACAAGATTTTTTTCTTTAACTAAATTTTGACTATTTATACCATAACTCAGTACCTGATGCAAATTTATATATATATATATATATATATATATATATTTTTTTTTTTTTAAATATTAATGCTATTTCAGCAAAAAGAATGAGATTATTTGCAAAAATTATGCTCTTTTAAATATCTTGAAGGCCCTC
>CM077240.1:30108356-30135856 GCA_039654775.1 Spinibarbus caldwelli
TCTGGTCTGAAACCCTCCTGAAAAGTGTTCTGGAATGACAAAAAGACATGATCTGAGAGAATGTCTAATAAAAAGGATTGCAAATATCATTCATGTTGTTATGAAAGTTTTGTGCTGCCGTACACATGACCTGGTGTGTGCTGGTTTTCAGGGTTCGACGGATGACGTAAGGAAGGTGATGAGGAGAGAAAAGAACCGTATCGCGGCGCAGAAGAGCCGAATGAGACAAACTCAGAAAGCTGACAGTCTGCACCTGGTGAGAACTTGATCCAGAAACACCATCCATAACACACCTGATACATGATCACGTTCTCATTAACCACGAACTTGCATTGTTTAGTGCTGCAAACTGTGACTTTGGAACAATCAGAAGGTACAGACAGACCCTACAATGGTTTAGCAAGACAAAATAATCAGTTTTTAGTAAAAACAAGCAAACATTTTAAGAAACATGAGAATAAAATGAAGCTAAATCCAAGAGAAGAGCGTCCAGCATCACTGTGTCCAGCTGTGTTAAAGGCGTGATGCTGATCGACTCTGACTGTATTTACATGAAGCTTTACTGACCATGTGGTGATGCGTCACGGCTTCTGTCGTGCTTCACACTTGTTGTGGCTCTGGTCTTGTTTGCTTCAGATTCTGGCATTAATTACATTGCGTGGGTGAAACGTTCAGCTGAATCGAACGGCCGTGCACCTCGTAAATTCTCTGTAATTTATCAAGAAAACAACAACAACGGTCCTGAAATTTGCATTACTGATTCTTACAAAAATGTGATGCTTTGCATTCGTGCATTCAATTCCTGTGCTCTGTACATTCGAGCACACGCCTGTCTAACAGTGGTCAAACCGTTTGAATCGCATTTGGCTTTTAGTCAAAGCCAAAACCCTCTATCACTTTCATTCAGCATCTGTGTTATATGGGTGTTTCCCTCTGGTATTACTCATGTCCTTTCACTCCTCTGATCGCTGCACATGCTGTTCCAGGGACTCAACAGAACGGACCCACTGCAGTTATGCTCATCTTTACATCAGCTACAAGAATAGATCCAATACTCCTAAAAATAAAGGTTCAAAAAGGGGGGTTTCACAGCGATGCCATAGATGCATTTTTGATTCCCCTTTATGTGAACAGATCTTAAAAGAAGCATTTGTTTCTCAGTGTGAAGAACATTTTAATCATCTGAAGACTTTTTTTGACTTTATAGAACCTTTTGTGCATTTGAAAGGTTCCATGGATGTTAAAGGTTCTTCATGCAACCATCAATGCCAATAAAGAACCTTTATTTTTGATTTTTGATTGATTTAAATGGATAGTTCAACCAACAATTAATGTTCTTTACTCACTTTCATGTCGTTCCAAACCTGCGTAACTGTCTGGAGCACAAAACAAGATATTTTCATTCATGTTTCTGCAAATTCAAATTTTGCATGTCATGTTCCATTATGAGACCTGTAAGACATCAAACACTGTTTGAAAATGAGTATATGAAAATATGAGATTTGAAAGCTGCGGCCGAGAGGAGATAATCATTGAATGAAGACTTCAGTTATTGGCTTCAGAAGACTTATACATAGTCACGTGAGACACCATATTGAATTTAACATGGATGAAAATTTGGCTTTGAAGGACAGGCTTAGACTTTACAAGATTCACAACTTTCAAAACTGTTTTATAGAGTTTTTGTCTACTAAAAGTTATTTTCGGAAAGACATTTCATCTGCTGAACTATCAGTATGTAATTAAACAACAGTACAATCCATTAAACACACTGTACTCCTATCTTTCACAGCCTTATTTTCATTCCTGTCAAAAATTAAATATGGCTGACCAAGGTCTATAGGTTTCGAACATGATGCACAATTTTTATGTTGTTTTTTGTCGTTTTTGGTGTCAGCTATGGTCGTTGCATGTGATTCTTCAAAATTTCTCCTTTTGTGTTACACTGAAAAATCAAACAGATTTGAAACAACATGGGGATGAATTTTAGGTTTTGAGTGAACTACACCTTTAAATACAACAGGCTTCTACACTCTAAAAAAAAGTACAAAACTGAGGCAGTACCCTTTCAAAAAGTACTTTTACGTACACTTTAGGTCAGGGCTGGCCAACTGGAGGGCCACTGTCCTGCAGAGTGTAGCTCCAACCCTAATCAAACACATCTGAACAAACTAATCAATGTCTTCAGGATCACTAGAAAGCTACAGGATGGTGCGTTTGAGTAGGGTTGGAGCTAAACTCTGCAAGACCAAAGTTGCTGAGCCCTGCTTTAGGTACTAATATGTAACTACGTATACTTTGGTAAAACACGGTACAACTGTGCATTGTAAGGCAAAGACTGACACCTTAATACAGTCACAATGTGCGTGTCTACACATAGAAAAGAAACACGTTCAAAACTGGCATGTTAACACAAACGAAATTTCACGCATTCCGTTTAAAGACTTTTGGGGGGGTGTATTAAAGAATTGTGCTATAATAACAAACAATACAACTCATTATGTACAGTATGTACACTCATTATGTAAGAGACAGACATGTAGATGTTTGTGAAAGATGTTTTCTCTGTTTTGGAGGGATGATCATTTTTAAATCATACCCTATTTATTGCATCAAAATTTGTAAATACTAACTATAGCCTAGTTAGGGGTGGATAATTTTATCAGTTGTTTATTATTCATACAACAATATATTACTGTTATAGTTAATAACCATTGCTGTACAGCTGATAACTTTGTCTAGTGCTCTTATGAATGTTTATAACATGATTTGTGAAAATTTAACTACTATACTGAATGACATAGCATAGTCTTCTTCATGGCTATTGTTTGCGTTAATTTCATTATGTAACTAGATATGTATACTAGTGTTAAATACTGTTTTTGACAGCGTTGATAACGTTTCTGACAGATAATATAATGGTAATTTTGCGTTTTCCTTACCGAATGTCGTATCCTGTCAGCAATAACCTGTCCATTGGCTTTTTTGAGTACTGTCAGTTTGAGTGCCGGCGATGCAGTGTTGCCAGATATTGTTATTAAAAACGATAAATAGCCTAAATAAAAATAAACCGAAACTATATCAAATCTTTTGCAAATAAGATAGGATAAAGATATCTCTGACGCTAAACTACAATTTCCTACATTATTAACTTTCTAAAGTGTCAAATTAAGTGGAAAATGCAAGTCTAAAAACTGATCTAATACCTGGATCTGGCAACACGGAGGCTGTGCCCCGCGTTCTCACTCATCACTGCTTTCTCAAGTTCACTCCGCCAGTGTCTCACACCGATCATTTTCATTCCACGGATGCTAAAATTCTTGAAAACTGTCTAAACTGAATTATACATGTCATGCAGACATTCATATGAGGATTTTAACAGCAAATTAGTCAATCAGAGAACAAATTTTATTTTTGAACATGAAATATTAACCGAGGTCCGGACCTCGGTGGCCTCATAGCTGGCTACGGGCCTGCTCATAACCAATGGAGAGAAAAAGTGCAGACACTGAAAAAGATGAATCTTTGCAGTGCGCATGTGTTGGAGTAAACTTTGAAAGGCTGTGTGTTTGACTGTGCACATACGCTAAAAATCAAATTATACTTTAAGGTACTAATATGTACCATTTAGAGGTAAATAAGCTACCTTTTGACTTTTATTAGTGTACTGCCCCTCTGACAGCTTTGTAGTCAACCTTTTTTCTGAGAGTGTATACTAGTCTTTGGAGTGAATCAACTCAGTGGATTCTGCTTGAGAATGAGATCGGGTCTGATTCACAGAAAATGCACAGATGTCAAAGGAAACTGGTAAGCAGTTTTCTCTCAGGAAGCGAGATGTTTGATTAGCTAGTTGACCTGCTGTCAGACTCAGTCCTGACAGCCCCCGCTGCAGTTCTCAGCATCAGTGATCTGATAACACACACACACAAACACACATTGACCTCATGCGAGTTCCCCTGAACTCAACCGGTTAAACGCAGAGTGGGAGATGCTCTCCCAACAGGCACATACCACTTACCAGGAACCACATATCATTTCGATTTTGAGGTTGCACAATTTTTGAGAAATGCACATATAGGTCACACATCAGCAGATATAAATATTGAGAGTGTTTACACTGATAATGCTTAATATCCTGATGTGTAAACACCTGAACTTTTATCAAGTAAAGATCATGACTGAAGCATGACTTATGTATTGTGTGCATCCGGTATTATTATATTTTATTAATATAATAATAAAATAATATTATTAATATTTTTTATATTAATACATTAATATTTTGAATTGCCTTTTATTTTTATACTCTTAGATTTAGTAATGTTGTTTAGTGGTTTTGTCATTTGTATTTTTTATATTTCTATTAGATTAGATTAGACTAGATTAGATTTATTTATGTTTGTTTGTTTGAATGCCAAGACAACATTCAATATTAGTTTTTTTAAATCTAATATTTATATTTTATTTTATTTCAGCTTTATTTTAATTAACAAAAACAACTTTTAGTTTTAGTTAACAATAACAATGGTATGCATGTTTTGTGCACATCTGTTTGCATTTTAACATGAAAAGTGAAGGAAAACCCCAGTTATTTATAATAAATATGGTTTTCTTACACTTTCAGGTTTGTTTTTTTTTTTTTTTTAAATGAGCTGCATTTTTACACACTGTAAAAAATATTTTTGTAATAAATAAAAAATAAAGTTAAATAAATATTATTGGAGTATGTTTAACAAGAAATATTATTTCAGTCTTTCTACTTCAAAGTTTCACATTTAATTCAATGTGTTACTTGCAATTTCTTTATGATTAATTGTGAAATTTACTAACAATTTCTGAGTGAAAATTGATTCTACAATTTTTTTCAGTGCTCGTGTAAATACACATTACACATCCACATGACAGATTATTTGAATCTAATTTAAGATTAATTTTTCTAATCCAAAGATATGAAATAATAATAAATTCATAATCTACTCCTGACAAACAAAAACACAAGTCTAAATTTGAATATGCTATAGAGGAAACTCATGTACCCATTCTGTGTAAGGGAGACTCACTGTTCTGTGTTCAGTGTAATATGTGGTTTCACTCTTCACGGCTATGCTTGATAAACAGGAAGCTGAAATTTCCCTCCGTATTACACGTTTCCTGTAGTGTCTTCTCATGCTGTGTTTTTTAGTTGAGGCCTGCCTGAGAAACGTGGGCCGTCAAGGGGAGTGTTCAGCTGTCATTTCTGGTAAGGTGTCGCTATGGGCCGTGGGCAGATAAAGTTGAATGACGCTTGTCAGAGGGGTTTTACCCTAGAGTGACTGGAAGGCAGCGGAGCGGCTAGTCGAGCTGAAGAACACAGGCCGGTGACGTCACTGAGCGGGAACCATCATGACCCCCTAGAGTACCTAAAAATAATGCCCAATAAGCATATGCATGCTCTCATCTATTTCAAGACCATTATTATTAGACATGTGGCTAGTTAAAATTTTACCTGTGGACATTTATGCAGATATGTGCCTGTCAGAGGTCAGTGCAGCTGAGTCTTGGATTCTTCCTCATTTGTTTTACATCTTAGTGGGGGGGGGGGGGGGGGGGGGGGGGGGGTTCCTTTGGGTTTGTGGTGTGTTATTGTCTGTTAAGCTGTTTGGAATTCAATTCAATATCCAATTTGAGCATTTTATAAATATTTTACATACTATGACAAACCTTAGGTTAACTGTTGAGATGTTTAGCAACAGACAACCAATTGGTAGCAACTTTACTTTGACTGTAAACTGACGCTTTGTTTCAGCGTCATAAAATAAACAAAACAATTTATTTATAATAACTTTATTGACCTCATAAATCTGTAAATAAGAACGGTAACATATTTACAAATGTATTGGCAACAGACAACCAATTGTAAACCAAACAGTGCTTACCTTATAAATTATTCATAGGCTCTGTACGATCACAGAAAATTTCACACGCTTTGTTTTGTTTCAGCTTCTCTCTGAAAGAAAAAATAAAATGCTATAGTAAACATTTTCACAATTGGATTATTATGCAGTTATCAAAATAGGTTACGTGCCTGTTTGGCCATTCAGCATTATTGACCTCATAAATAGGTAAAGAAGAACACTACAACGTCAGTTGTTTAGCAACAGAGGACCAATCATAAACCAAACAGTTCTTAACTTATTAATAACTACTTACCCAATTGTGAAAATATTTGTCATAACATTTGATATTTCCATTTATCTTTCAGTCTCTGAAAGATAAAGGTGTGTGAAACGTGTGTGAAACATTCTGTGACTGTACAGAGCACCAATCAATGTTATTGACCTTATAAATATGTAAATAGGAACGTTAACAGTTATCAAATGTACAGCGTGAAATCTTGAATACTCAATAACCAGGATTACAGAGGATTATGAAAAGCCCACAAGCAAGGTAGAAATTAATGTCATCCATGATTATTGTAGGCTACTTATTTTGTGGAGTTTAAAACTGTGAGGACCTCTAGAGGACGAAACTTGAAATTCATGTCCTGCGGAATGTTTAACGGAAAAAAAAGGATCATGATTTTAACGGTAAATAACTGTGCTACAGTTGGTACAGTAAAAACCTGTTAAATAGTTAACAGTAAAATCTCCTACTGCAGTGGTTCCCAACCACGTTCCTGGAGGCCCCTCAACACTGCATGTTTTCCATGTCTCCTCAATCAAACACACCTGATTCAGATCATCAGCTCATTGGTAGAGACTCCAAGGCCTAAAATGGGTGTCAAACAAAGGAGAGATACAAAATGTGCAGTGTTGGGGGGCCTCCAGGAACGTGGTTGGGAACCACTGCCCTACTATACACGGTGAAAAAGACATCTGTAATAGACAATTCATGTATTTCTACGGTAAAATAGTGTTTTTGGAAGTGAAAAGGAAAGTATAATTTACAGTGAAAAACTGTAAATTGATGTTCCCAGAATTCCCTGTGTTGCATTTCAAATTTGATGTTTTTTTCTTTGAAATAACTATGTTTCTTATTTTTTTTTCTTATCAGTTATGTTTAATAGGGTTGTATATTACATCTAATGTTGATAAATTAACGTTTATTGCATATTTCAGTTTCATGTGTCACCATGATGGTGATTAGTGTTTGTAATTGTGCACCTTCTAT
Organism: Spinibarbus caldwelli; assembly: GCA_039654775.1. NCBI lineage: Eukaryota > Metazoa > Chordata > Actinopteri > Cypriniformes > Cyprinidae > Spinibarbus > Spinibarbus caldwelli. Next base: position 30,115,506 of record CM077240.1, read on the forward strand.
ATATATATATATATATATATATATATATTAGTATTGGCCTTCTTAGCTTGTGGAAAAGCTGCTTGTGGTGAGCTTTGGTTCATCGTGTGACTTTCTCATCACCACCTGATTTTGATGGTTATCAGTGTATATTACAAAGGTACAAAACAGATTTCAGAACTTCAATAGGTTGGAATATTAACATTAAATCAGTTAATGAATAACGGTTTTTAATTGTAAATTTAAGTTAAATCCGTAAACCCTAAAATGTTGCTACCGTATTTTTTACGGTAAACTTCTGCCAACCACAGCTGCCAATTTTTTACCGTAAATTTTACGGATTTTTTTTTTACAGTGTACATATTCTTCAGGAAATGTGCATTTTCTCAATCTTTCTGACTTCTGGAGCTCATTAAATGTTTTTTCTTCTCTGTTCGTGCTCTAGGAGAGTGAGAATTTGGAGAAGGAAAACACGGCACTCAGGAAAGAGGTGAAAAGACTCACAGAAGAGGCCAAATACCTGTCTACGGTCCTGAGCAACCATGAGCCGCTGTGCACAGGCCTGAGCGGTGCATCCACGGAGCTGCTGTACGGCGCGCACCACAGCGCGTTTCACCAGCATATCAGTGTGCCGCACTACCCTCTCTGACCGGAAGAGGACGCCACAGTTCCGCACGGAATTCGCCTGTAGGCGACAGTCAATGAACTTTGGTTTGAGTCATGAACCACATAAAAGAGTCATCAGAGGGCATTGAAGTATTCTTACAATCATCTACTGAATATTAGAGAAATAAAACAAAAGCCTCCAGATGTAACGATTTTTGTGGCACTGATATCTTAATATCATTTTTAGTTTTTTCTTGTCTAAAGTAAAATAATCCCAGCTCCTTGAACAAAAACTCATGTCTGTAAAATGCAAGCATCTGTAGCGTTAAACGTTGGCTACTTGCAAAGGTGCATGGCAATGACACAATGAATGTTTTTAATTTAGATTTTATTAGAAACCACTGTACTGATTCATACGATCATTTATTTTATTCTATTTCTGTGAAATGTTTATAAGATAACTGGATTCTAAGAAAAAATATGTTGATTGTTTATCCTGTTCACAGATATTATGTGTGAATGTTTTTCTATTATGACTCATTTAAGATGTTGAATTGGTCAAACATTCTGAATGTACTTTATACACAATTTTTATTCTAAACCCTTTGGGATATTCTAAACTTTTAATGAATTTGAACATAATGTCATCTCTGTTTCATTTATCATGAACATATGTTGTAAATGGTTCATGTTCTATCCTAAGTATAATCCATGAAATATTTTATTTTCAGAAAGCACATGTTTGGTCATCCTAATAAATACATGTGTTTAGAAATTAGGCAGTAATTTTAGTAATTATACAGTATCTATATTAAACTGAGCCCACATTTCTCTTCCTATTCCCTTTTACATATTTTATTCATAATCTCAAAATAAATTCTGACCAGCCATTTTTTCCTAAAATCTCATACAATAAACATAAAGGCACTGGAAAAAAAAATTAATCACATATAGTAATTGATTGTTGTAGAAATTTTTGTTTTATCAAACAGTATAGGTCTACAACAATATATGCCTTCATCATAACCAGGTCTCCCTGGAAGAAGAGATTGTGATGTCTCAATGGGATTCTCCTGGCTATATAAAGGATAAATAAATTATCTTACATTGCATTCTCCTGTTTACAAGTTTTCTTCCTACAGGACACACTGTGTTCAAACAAATCAAATCTATGAGTTTGCTGCCCCCATGTGTACGAGTGGCCTTGAGGACAACAACTCCTTCCAGCGTCCTTGCAGAGGATATTAACTGTCTTAATTGGGGAATAAAGTTTAAATGTTTGCATACAAACAAAACAGCTTTGTTTACATACCTGCTGTCGCTGAAACATACCTGTGAAGTATGATAAAGTGCGATAAAAGGGCAACCAGTGGGAGCAGACCACCAGCATGGAAATGAGGAATACCTTTGTAATACTACTGCTGCTTCTGGAAGATGAATGTTCTTGAATAATGACTCTATGTAAAAACACTGTAAACAAACAGGAATGAACAGTACTATTACATGAACATAAACAGTAGCCTTAAAGATGTGGATCATTACAACATATTATAGAATGGAAAACTTATAGTGCGACAACACATTGCTGTAGTTCCCTCAGGCATCGGCCTTATACTCACAAGAGAACACACTGTAGCAACCTGGAAAGAGTTGGGTTTGGTTACAGCAACACTGTCTGAGAGAGAGAGAGAGAGAGAGAGAGAGAGAGAGAGAGAGAGAGAGAGAGAGATGGAGTTATTGTTTGTAGCTGAGGATACTGACAGTCTTACATGAAGGTTATTAGAAAGCCTTCAGTGATATATGGATTGTTTACCAAACCTACAAAATGGAATATCTGCCTTTAACGGAAGGAGTAATTGTAAATATCACTTAATATTCAGTTAATTTCAGTCCTTTATAATTTTATAGCCTTTTTTTAAAGAAAGTCAAGAAATGTTAGTATTTTGCCACAATAACAGTGGTAGCCTAACAAATCAAGTTTCCACTTGAATCAGGTAAGATACAAGTTTATTCATTAATTTTTATCTGTCAAATGTAGTTATAACATTGAAAGATTTACTCTGTTTTATTATTAATGTTATAATCCGAGTGAGTTCACACAAAAATAAAAATATTAATGTAGATTACTTATATGATATTTTATGCTTTTAATATTTATTTATTTATTAAGATTAAAAGCTTAATTATTGTCTGGCAAAATCTGTGTAACAATTCTTCTTCATATATTTCTATTTTTGCGCTTAAAAAGTAACAGCATATGAGTCAAACCAATTCAGTTTAGACAATCATAGATTTGTTGGTCTAGTATTGAAACACTGTCAGTTTAATTTATAATTTTTTTCTTAATCTGATAAAAGTCCTATTTTTTATATTTTGTAATGTTTATTTATTTATTTTGGTGCAGTTAGCCAGACTGTGCAGACAATCACTAAAGTAGTAGTATAGTAGCCTATACTTATATTTGGTTGCAGGCAATATACTGTCATAAAACAAATCCATGGAGCAGCATTCTATTTCTATGGATGCCTGTTGAGGCGAACGCCACTTTTTTGTGAACTTTTTGAAGGCGATTGTTTTTGAAAATACTCACGTCGATTAATGAACTTGTAATCAAATTTACGTGATTATGTGTACTTTTAAAAAATAAATTTAGTGTTAGCTATAGTAGCCTAGCTCATGACAACTGCTGGCATTAAGCTATAATATATGAATAACGTTTTAATTAGTGCTGTCAAACGATTAATCACATCCAAATTAAATGTTTTTGTTTACGTAATATATGAATATGTACTGTGTATATATATATATATATATATATATATACATGTAAGAAAAATATGTTATGTTTATATATTAAATATATTTATATATAATATAAATTATATGAATATAGGCTAAATTTATACATGTAAATATTTTCAAAATATATAGGCTACCATATGTGTGTGTGTGTTTAAATATAGCCAACACAATAAATATACACAGTACACACATATACTATGCCAACAAAAAAAATTTTTTTTGGATGCGATTAATCGCAATCAATCGTTTGAGTTTTAATATCTTCATATTTTAACAAAATATAAATAAATAAGGAAACTAGAGCTTAAATTTGTTTCTTTTCTGGTTATTGTTGTATTTTAAGGATGTGGAAGAGCAGTTCGAGATGTGTTTGTCATGGAAACGGAGCCGGGGATTGTTAAGGAATGACAGACTGAATCTCTCCGGTGCGTTTCTACTCAAACCCGAGCGGAATAAACTCGGACAACCGTGACGGATCATCTACAGACGGCAGTATTACACGTCAAACTTTACTAGAGCGTCAGTATGTCGGTGAACGGGACTCAGGACGGTCCGGTTACTGTGGCGGAGCCGCACACTAGCGGAGGCGCGCGCGAGATAACGGCTGCGCGTGGAGGCTCGCTGTCTCTGCCGCGTTTCATGCGTCTCAAGTTTACACCGGAGTCTCTGGAGAAAGTTTATCAGACGTATTTTCTGCGGCAGCGGCAGGAGACGTTACTGGTGCTGATCGTGTTCGCGGCTCTCTTTAACGGTTATGTCGTCATCATGTGCGCGGTGGTTTACTCTGAGGATAAACTGAAGACGCTCGCGGTGGCGGCGGGTGGGCTCGCGTCGGATATTCTGCTCTATATTTTGTGCCGGTTCCGTTTGTTGCCGGAGTCCGTTTCCCGGAGCCTCGTACCGTACGCGCTCTGGCTGCTCATCACGGTCCACGTGCTGTGCTACTTCAGTTTGAACTTCGCGGGCTTTTACGCGGCCGGTGACACCGTCGGATGGCAGACATTCTTCCTCTTCTCATTCTTCCTCACGCTCCCGCTGCCGCTCGCGCCCATCGCGCTCCTGAGCGCGCTCTCGTGCTGCGCGCACACGCTGCTGCTGGGATTCACTGTCGCGCAGAGACACCAAGACAAACTGCAGTTAACAGTGCTGATCAGACAGGTGACACACACACACACACACACACACGTTTGTTTCTGTGAATTGTGGGGACTTTCCATAGACTTCTATTACTTTTATACTGACCAATTATTTGTATTTAATTTATTTGTATTTAATGTAATTTTTTTTGTTTGTGAAGAAATGATTTACAGTGAATTGCACTGATCATGGTTCTGAATACACTTGGTACCCACACAGTACTATTTTGTAATGGTGATTGTAATGGTATTTGGTAATGGTACAATCTAATATCATTACTACAGTACAAAAATAGTCTTTCATGTGGTGATGACAAATAAATTACATTGAGTAATTGTGTTATATCTATAATAATATTTTTATTTTATATATTTTAATAATGTAATTGATATATTAATATATGCTTAACCATATAGTAGGCTACTTCATGTGGTAACAAATAAATTATATTAAATAATTATATTAAATTATAATATCTATAACAGTATTTTATTTTATATAATATTTTAATATTTTTTTTATTTTACATTATATTTTAATATAATTTTTACTTTATATAAATTTTATGGTAAAAATACATAACAAATATACACGGTACACACTCATAAATTACGTAAACAAAAACTTTTATTTTGGATGTGATTAATCACGATTAATCATTTCACAACACTAATATGAAGCTGAAAATTCAGCTTTGCCTCACAGGAATAAATTACATTTTAAAATATTACATTTTAAATTGTAATAATATTTCACATTATTATACTGTATATTTTTAGTGAAAATTAAGTGTTTTTATTTAACTAAACCCTCACAAACAGTACTGCGGTGGTACCGTGGGATAGTCTCTAAAACTGTAATGCATGACAGCAGAGGGTTGTGGGAGCAACATGTCACATGTTTCATGTCATGCACATTGAGGTCATGGAAGGATCTTATATGACAATTTCACGTCATGGGTCAGACTCAACCACAACTCAAAAACATCACTCAGACAACTAATTTCCATGTAAATAAAACCATGTTCTGTGTGGCTGGAGTGTGAATATTCAAACAAAAGTGACACGAGTGTGTTGTTTCTCATAGCTGGTGGCGAATCTGATGCTGTATTTTGCTGCTGTGCTGGTGGGCGTGATGTCATATTTCATGGCCGACCGTAAGTACCGCACGGCGTTCCTCGAGGCCAAACAGTCTCTGGAAGTCAGTCTTACGCTGAGGGAACAGAGTCAACAACAGGTACATGCACAAATGCAATCCCAAATACAAATTTTCTTTTGAATGAAAAAGGTTTTTAAGTGCACCGGATGCTTTTTGTAGGGATTTTGTGGCATGTTTGAATGTGTGAGTAATGAATGCACCGAGATGCTCTAATTGGGCTCAGTGGTGGAGCTCTGCTCTGGGGCCCTTGTGTCCTGTTACCTGTTATTGGCACATCTGAGCAGAGAACTAGAGACAAGGACACACTGTGCACTCACACACACACAGAGCAGGTTGTGTTCTGTTGTCACTCTTATTGCAGTAATGAAGTCAATCCCCAGGCTACTGTTATTGTGACAGCAGCGACACTAAAGACCCAAGAGCCCAAATTTGCCATCACACATTATTTTATGTTGGTCACACAGTACCTTCTAAACCTAGTTTTATGATCTGTTTTATATATAAAAAATATCTCACTAAAGTGCAATACAGACATTAGTTCCCCCAAAAAGTAACATTTATTTGCTATTTGAGATCTGCATAAAGACTGATATATTTACTAAACAATTCATTTAAGATCTGCACAAAGGCTTATACAGTATAATGTATTTTATAATGCACAAAGGCTTATTGAATGACTTATTTAAGAGCATAAAGACTTATATACCTATTAATTTAAGAATTATAGAAGTCCTTATGCAGCTATTAAATAAATCATATAATAAATAATATAAAAGTCTTCATGCAACTGTAAGTCTTTACAGAGCTCTTAAATAAGTCATTTATTATTATTTTGTACAAGTTTTCATTCAATTATTTTTAATAGCTTTGTAACAGGGCGAACGAGACGAGAGACGTGCGGATCCATATGCAAGCTTTTATTAATAGACGTGGTCAAAACACAGGCAGGGTCGAGCAAATGGCAAACAGGTATCTTGAGGGCAAGACAGATGAGTACTCAAGTAAACAGGCGTGGTCTTCGATCGGCGAACAATATCCAGAGGGTTTGACAAGAGGGGTAATCCCAGTACACGAGCAATGGTCCAGGCAGGGGCAAACAGAGTCCAAACAACGAGACGAGAGAGATATATATCCAAGGCAGGCTATAAACTTCAGGGCAGGCAGAGAACAGACAAGAAACGAGATACACAGGCTAGGATCAGCACACGAGTGACTTAGGTAATAACCAGGATAAACTAGACTAAGACTAAGGAAACATGGAAAGGCTCCATATCGCAGCTATCACTAGGAGAGCGATAAATGCAGAACAATTCTCGGCAATTAGAACGAGGAAGTCCAAAGCTTATGTAGGGTGTGTGATTGTGTGATGGATCTCAGGTGTGAGCATGATTAGTGAAATGGCTGCTGGGAAATGTAGTCCGGAGTGACATGTAACAGTCTGTGTAGTGTGAGAGTCAATATAACGGAAGAGTGACCTCTGGTGGCAAGCAGATGTAAGTCCATGGACCAGATTCATAACAAGCTTCATAAATACTTATTTTTTATTAAATTATTTAACAGCTGCATGAAGACTTATATTTATTAAATTAATTATTTAACAGAAGTATTAAGACTTTATTTATTAAATTATTTAACAAATGCATGATTAAAGGCCTACGTATTTATTAATTAATTCAAGAGCTACATGAAGACTTATGTATTTATTAATTATTTTAAGAGCTGCATAAAGACTTACATATTAAATTATTTTTTAACAGCTGCATAACAATGTATATATTTATTAAATTGTTTATTTAATAGCTGCATAAGACTATATATATATATATATATATATATGTATATTAAACTAAATAAAAAAGAGAAATAATGATTTGGAAAACTAGCTGAAATAAAATAATTTTTAAAATATTTTATTTTTATTTTAAGTAATGAAAAAGTTTTTTTATGGTTTTAGCTTTATTGAACTCTGACTGCATTACAGCAAGATGATTGTCTCAAAGGAGGATTCTGGGATGTATGTGTATGTGTGATTGTTGGAAAAAGGCAAAAAAAGGAGTGATACCACTCCCAGATGCTATTTCTGCCGCACTTGCGTCACAAATCCGAACTGTAAACTTTTTTAAGTTGCAAACATTAACTCCCACTCCCACTATCTGCTATTGGTCAACAAACAGAGAGTCCTGCCCGAAACCTATGACATCCATCAATTTTGCTATGTTGGACTGCTCAAAGCACCACATTGTTTTATGGTGAAATCAACTTGGCATACTTAGTATACTTAGTTGTCTCAACTATGCTACTTTTTTATTTTGCTTATGAATTGCTTTGTTTCATCATTATTTTACTGTTTAAATTCTACAATTTAATGGCAGGTTCCCATGTGACATCTTACCCCATTTATGTTGACAACATGTGCCATATTAGGGACTAACAGTATCTGCCATTAAGTGTTAATGGAATCCTTAATCGCTAACGTCAATCTATCTGTACAGCGGTTTTCTGTCAGCATCTCTTTCTGTCCGTCCTGCTCATGTTGTCACATGGTCTCCAGAGACCCTGTCAATCCCAGAATGCCTTAGCAGCAGAGGAGGCTTCTGGGAGTTGAGTGCATCCAGCCAATCAGAGCGCGGATGACAGGTTTAACTCACTATGGCAACGGCATCAAGAGACAAATGCACTCTGCGATCAAACTCCCGAAATCCCACATCGCTCTTCTGCTCGTGAACTAGAGCAAAGACAACGCTTCAGACTTTAGATACACCTTTTGAAGCTCCACTAAATTAGAAATATACATTTGAATCTAGCAAAGATCACAAGATCTGATGAATATTCATAAGCTAAGACATTGCAATTCTTTATTTGTTATATTAATGATAATAAAAGTGCATAATCACAACCTTGTAGATACATGTTTTGATATACAGGTGCATCTCAATAAATTAGAATGTCGTGGAAAAGTTCATTTATTTCAGTAATTCAACTCAAATTGTGAAACTCGTGTATTAAATAAATTCAATGCACACAGACTGAAGTAGTTGAAGTCTTTGGTTTTTTTGATTGTGATGATTTTGGCTCACATTTAACAAAAACCCACCAATTCACTATCTCAACAAATTAGAATACTTCATAAGACCAATAAAAAAAACATTTTTAGTGAATTGTTGGCCTTCTGGAAAGTATGTTCATTTACTGTATATGTACTCAATACTTGGTAGGGGCTCCTTTTGCTTTAATTACTGCCTCAATTCGGCGTGGCATGGAGGTGATCAGTTTGTGGCACTGCTGAGGTGGTATGGAAGCCCAGGTTTCTTTGACAGTGGCCTTCAGCTCATCTGCATTTTTTGGACTCTTGTTTCTCATTTTCCTCTTGACAATACCCCATAGATTCTCTATGGGCTTCAGGTCTGGTGAGTTTGCTGGCCAGTCAAGCACACCAACACCATGGTCATTTAACCAACTTTTGGTGCTTTTGGCAGTGTGGGCAGGTGCCAAATCCTGCTGGAAAATGAAATCAACATCTTTAAAAAGCTGGTCAGCAGAAGGAAGCATGAAGTGCTCCAAAATTTATTGGTAAACGGGTGCAGTGACTTTGGTTTTCAAAAAACACAATGGACCAACACCAGCAGATGACATTGCACCCCAAATCATCACAGACTGTGGAAACTTAACACTGGACTTCAAGTAACTTGGGCTATGAGCTTCTCCACCCTTCCTCCAGACTCTAGGACCTTTTTTTCCAAATGAAATACAAATCTTGCTCTCATCTGAAAAGAGGACTTTGGACCACTGGGCAACAGTCCAGTTTTTCTTCTCCTTAGCCCAGGTAAGACGCCTCTGACGTTGTCTGTGGTTCAGGAGGGGCTTAACAAGAGGAATACGACAACTGTAGCCAAATTCCTTGACATGTCTGTGTGTGGTGGCTCTTGATGCCTTGATCCCAGCCTCAGTCCATTCCTTGTGAAGTTCACCCAAATTCTTGAATCGATTTTGCTTGACAATCCTCATAAGGCTGCGGTTCTCTCGGTTGGTTGTGCATCTTTTTCTTCCACACTTTTTCCTTCCACTCAACTTTCTGTTAACATGCTTGGATACAGCACTCTGTGAACAGCCAGCTTCTTTGGCAATGAATGTTTGTGGCTTACCCTCCTTGTGAAGGGTGTCAATGATTGTCTTCTGGACAACTGTCAGATCAGCAGTCTTCCCCATGATTGTGTAGCCTTGTGAACCAAACTGAGAGACCATTCTGAAAGCTCAGGAAACCTTTGCAGGTGTTTTGAGTTGATTAGCTGATTGGCATGTCACCATATTCTAATTTGTTGAGATAGTGAATTGGTGGGTTTTTGTTAAATGTGAGCCAAAATCATCCCAATTAAAAGAACCAAAGACTTAAACTACTTCAGTCTGTGTGCATTGAATTTATTTAATACACGAGTTTCACAATTTGAGTAGAATTACTGAAATAAATGAACTTTTCCACGACATTCTAATTTATTGAGATGCACCCGTATACTGTATGTTTTCGCACATGTATAGGAGGAATTGCTGTTGTCCATCTTGCCGAAGCACATAGCAGATGAGATGCTTCAGGGCATGAAGAAAGGAGCCAATCAGAAATCAGATGCTCAGCAGTTCAACACCATGTATATGTACCGTCACGAAAACGTCAGGTAAAACACTCAATCTACTATCCTCTACTATACTATACTCAATCTAACTGTCCTCCACTCATGGTCACTCCATGTTATCCTGTTTTCATTTGATTTTGATTCACCTCAGTGATTCTTTTGAGTCTGTTCACCAAAAGATTCACTCAGATTTGTCCATTGACTCATTCAGTATATATCCATCTGTATATTTGTCAGTCAAAAATAAATGTAAGATACAGATATGATTTCTGTACTAGTGCTAATAAATAAAATGTATTTGAAATATGCAATAAGCAGGTTTATATTTGTATCTATAATAAATCCAATTTCATTCAATCTCATAAATTTTTACCATGGTTATTTTGCATACTAGTTTTTATTTATATTTTGAGCTAGAAAAAGTTTTACACGTAGTCTTTTTTTTGTAATTGTATATATTTATTTATTTTAAATATAGTTTTCATTGATTTTTAATCAGTTTTAGTTATTTTAGTACATCAAGATAACCTTAATGAAAATGAGAAATCTTGCCTTGGCAACCAGCTGAAATATATATATATTTTATTTTAAGTAAAAAAAATTGTTTGGTTTTTGGTTTTAGTAACTCTGTTTTTAATTAATTGAATTAACTAACTGAATGTTGATTCCACAGCTGGCCATAGTTTTTAACTGAATAAATTTAATTGTTTTCACAGTAAAAAGATTTATGCTGATTCTAAGCTATTTGTATGCATGCATTTTGAAAATAAGATTATTTAAATATAATAAAATATATGCAAAGTTAATAATAAACTGCCATGATTTTTTTTTTTTTTTTTTTTTTTTTTTTGAGTGTAGAAATCTTACCTTTTTCTTACCTGTTTAATTTATGTTTGACTGACAAATATGCTTCACATTAAGTTTATTAGTGTGCTTGTGTTAAAACTGTATAATCCAAATGGATGGTAATTTTTTATGCATAAACTATGCATAAATTTTAAATACTTAAATTTTTTGAGTGTAACCTTCCTGTATTTACATCATTACACCAGTAGATCGCAAAAAGGGAGTGTCTTATAATAAACCTAAGTAGTTTTTTATTGCTGAATATCATGTTTCATTCACAAATACTTCACATTACAGGTTCAGTCATTCATTTCATGTTGACTTTAAACAAGGCTGTTCAAACTCTTCAAACACACTGCAGTATTGATCTAACATCTCCACTCTCTCTGCAGTATCCTTTTCGCAGACATCGTAGGCTTTACACAGCTCTCTTCTGCCGTGACTCCAAAAGAACTTGTCAAACTACTCAACGAGCTCTTCGCTCGCTTCGACAAACTAGCAGCAGTCAGTAAAAACAGCCAACACAAACATTTTACATATTTATATATGTCCACCTAGTAAAGAAAAGGCTACAAATAGTACAAATTCAACTGTTTTAGGGAATTTGTGCACACAATTACCAGCACTAAGGATACAAAAATCACTGTAACTTACACTTTCATGGTGTTTTAACAGCAACACCACCAGCTGAGGATCAAGATTCTGGGAGACTGTTATTACTGTATCTGCGGTTTGCCGGATTACCGTGAAGATCATGCGGTCTGCTCCATTATGATGGGCCTGTCTATGGTGGAGGCCATCTCGTAAGTACACACCCACTGGGTGGGGCTTTGCCTGCAGTACCCAATCACTGGGTGGAGCTTTATCTACAGGACATGACATATGGGAGGGGTTTTTATCTTTAATTTATGCCATCTGTGAGAAGCTTTATCTAAAGCTTATCAAAGTGGGAGGGGCTTCATCTACAGTGAATGGGGACTGGAAGAAGTTTTATCTGCAGAAACACTATGATGAATTTGTTGAACTATGAATAATAAGAGGCATTTCATCAGTTTAATGCTGCACTTTCACAACAATCTCTAAAAGTCTAGATATAAAAGTACTGTAGAGTTTTGCTGCAGCCTATGTTCTTTATGCTTCGAGGGATCCGGTTGTATATGTATATATATATATATATATATATATATATATATAAAATTGTGAAAATGAATTTTATACACACACACACACACGCACACACACACACATACACACACACACACACACACACACATATATATATATATATATATATATATATATATATATATATATATTACAAGATATAAACACATATAAAATAAAATATTAGATATATTAGAGATATTATTAAAATATGGAATTACAATATACTAAATACAATATACTGTTTTATGTGTATATGTAAATTTTTATGTTTTCATTTGCACAGTTTTTATGTATATATACGTACATTTATATAAAATAAAAATAAAATAAGATATATAGATTTATAATAAAAATATGTACAAATTGTTGTTATTTTTTAAATATTTTTTCATTAAAAATATGAATGTAGATATTATAATTAAATAAAATAATTAAACAACTATAAAGCAGACATTCCTATTGGCTCATATGCTTCTCACTTATGCTCAGATATGTGCGTGAAAAAACTCAGACGGAAGTGGACATGCGTGTAGGTGTGCACACGGGTACCGTACTGGGTGGAGTCCTGGGACAGAGGCGCTGGCAGTTTGATGTCTGGTCCACTGATGTTACTGTGGCAAACAAGATGGAGTCAGGAGGCATCCCGGGGTGAGATGAACTACAATCTGTATTTAAATCATTAGTTTCTTGTTTGTGAATTGCAGTGCAGCTGACTCTCTCTCTCTGCTGTGTCTGCAGGCGTGTGCACATCTCTCAGAACACGATGGACTGTTTGCATGGTGAATTTGAGCTGGAGGAGGGCAATGGAGGAGAGCGCTGCGAGTATCTTCTGGAGAAAGGCATCGACACGTATCTGGTGCTCGTGTCGAAAGACACTCCCAAAACAAACGGAGTGACCAACGGCACAGTGCGTATCATGATCCTCTTTCTTATTCTCTGATCTGCTGTTCTCATCCATAACTGATCTGAAACTTTCTTCAGGTGATCAACACCACAAAACCCAGCAGCAGCTACACATCAGTAAAGAACATACCTGAGGAGTCAGAGACACAGGTGAGATCTATCTATCTATCTATCTATCTATCTATCTATCTATCTATCTATCTATCTGTCTGTCTGTCTGTCTGTCTGTCTGTCTATCTGTCTATCTTCTGTCTGTCTGTCTGTCTGTCTGTCTATCTATCATTCTGTCTATCTGTCTGTCTGTCTATTGTTCTGTCTATCCATCTGTCTGTCTGTCTGTCTGTCTATCCGTCTCGACCTTTGACCTGTGTGTGGTTTCTCAGCAGCTGCAGTTGGCCAATATGACCGATGAAGGGATGGAGGACGAGCATCTGAACCAGCTGCTGAATAAAACTCTGCTGGAGAGAGAGACAGAGGAGATGTAATGACCATTTGTTCTTACTTCAATCCCAGTGGTTTCTTTTTGTGCCTGTCTCACATCACCGTCTCTCTCTCTCAGTCTGGAGGAGAGGAAGACGTCTGTTCTATCTCTGAGGTTTGAGGACTCTGATCTGGAGTCTCGTTACTCAGCAGAGAAGGAGAGACGGACGGGAGTTGCATTTAGCTGTTGTTGTGTCGTTCTGATCTTCACCTCAGTCATGGAAATGCTCATAGACCCACAGTGAGTGAAGATCATAAATAATTCATTACTAATCCAACATAATAAATGGATTATACATATAATATATTTTTTGATATTGACACTCCTCTTGTGTAATGTTGTCATATGTCTGCTTGATTTCTGACAGGCTGATTGTGAATTATGTGACTCTAGCTGTTGGTGAGCTGTTACTGCTGATTCTGACTCTGTGTTCACTAGCAGCCATCTTTCCTCGAGTGAGTCCAACATTACAGCAGTCCAACATCACACTGAGTGGACTCATGACAACATCTTTGTGTCATAATTCACTTCACTTCAAAAAAAAAAAGTAAAAAGAAAAGTAAAGAAAATAATTTATATTTTACTTAATAAAAATAAAAGCCTATTTTTAAGCATTTTAGCATTGTGACCCACCCCATCATTAACAATAATTATTATTGTTATAAATGATGATTCTCATTAGGTTTTAATTAGTTTTTTTACTGTATTTTTTTACCATGTTACTGTAAGAATAAATCATAAATTAAAGACTGTACAATCAATAATGCCAAGACTTATATAACTTCACAATTGCAATCATTTTTACATTTCTGAAATTATAAAAAAAAAATATAAATTATATTTATTTTTCTTTTTATTTTGGGGTTAAGTATTAGCCAAACTTGTCCTTGAAGGTTTGTCGTCTGATTCACCTAATTAAGTCTCATATTGATATTAGAGAGCAATGTTATTTTAGTATTTTTTTTATGTTGATATATTTTATTCATTACTCAGTATATTTCTTAGTATATCTTAGTCTTTTATGTTAGTATTTTATGTTATTTTATTTATATACAATTATAGTATTTATTAATATTTTGAATTAGCTTTTAATTTTATATTTTCAGTTTTCATTTTCATGTAAGTTTTTGTAATTTTGCGATGTGCTTTTGTATTTTATTTTTTTTATATTTCTATTTAGCTAGCTTGAATTTATTTTAATTCCAGTTTATTTTAGTTTTAGTCATTTTAGTATTTAAATTAATTCAATTCAATTTAATTTTAAGTTTTCAAATTTTTCATCTAATATTTATATTTTACTTTATTTCAGCTTTCAGTTAACAAAAACTACATTTAATAATTTTAGTTTTAGTTAACTACAGCAATGCTTTGGGAGAGAGAAAGACCGTCTGTGTAACATTGTGATGTGTGTATCAGGTCTTCCCCCGGAGGCTGGTGTCTTTCTCGCAGTGGATCGACCGCACACGGTGGGCTCGTAACACATGGGCCATGGCTGCCATATTTGTTCTGACCATGGCTGAAGTGGCCGATATGGTGAGACAAGAGACTTCACTTCTTTCCAAATTATTATTATTACTGACCGTGTAAATCATACTTTTGTTCTGGCATGTTCGTATGATGTCATGCAACCTGACTTACATGTAAAATGCCATTGTATTGCATTTTCCAAGTATCATCTTGTAAATTCAGACTTTTAAAGATTAAAGTGTTTTTTTCGTCATTTTTCTTCAGCTGAGCTGTGTTCAGCCCCCTCTCGTGCTGCTGAACTCCTCGTCTGGCGTGACGCTCGAGTCTCTGGGTGACGGCGGATGCACCGAGAACCCCAAACACTACGGATACATATCAGTGCTGTCGCTCGTGGCAACCGTCATGCTCGTACAGCTCAGCCATGTGGTCAAGCTGGCGCTCATGCTGTTGGTTACTATAGCAACAGGTGCCGTAAACATCCACAGCTGGATGTACATTTACAACATCTATGATTTCATTCGCTACCTGGACTACAGGTGAGACAAGCTTGAGTTTGCATTCAGACGTACTTGGACGATATGTATGAAAAGCAATCAAAAATACAGTAAAAACAGGAATAATGTAAAATATTATTACAATTTAAAATAACTCTTTTCTATTTGAATATATTTTAAAATGTAACTTATTCCAGTGATGCAAAGCTGAATTTACTCCAATCTTCAGTGTCACGTGATCCTTCAGAAATCATTCTAATATGCTGATTTGCTGCTCAAGAAACATTTCTTATTATTATCAGTGTTGAAAACAGTTGTGCTGATTAATAATTTTGTAAGATTGACTTAATTTAAAAACAGAACAGCACTTTTCTAGCATATTTATAGATTGTGTGAAGTTGTACTTCTAACCCTCACAAAAATTGTCTGACACCTGTAATTGTTTTCCATTATTTTCTGTGACTCTTCAGTTATTCAGTGGTTCCCACCAGATATCTGCTGACTGTGATGATTATCATCATGATGATGAGTTTCTACTACTTTGCACGTCACGTATGTCCAACAGTAGCTTAAAAACTCACATTTATTTCCTCTATGCTGTTTTAGGCAAATATTAGCATGTTAATTCTAATTTTGTTCTCTCTCAGGTGGAAAGACAGTCGCGTAAACTGTTTCTGTGGAAGATTGAGGTTCACGATCAGAAGGAGAAAGTGTATGAAATGAGAACGTACAACGAGGCACTGGTCACTAACATGCTTCCTGAACACGTGGCCAAACACTTCCTGGGCTCCAAGATGCGAGATGAGGTATGTACAGTATGGAAGCTTGTTTCTGCCATGGAGTAACAATTTTAACCTCAGAATTGTGAGTTTATATCTGACTTTTTTCTCATAGTTCATAGTTTACATCTTCCAATTCTGACTTTTTTCTCAGAATTCTGAGTTTACATCTCACAATTCTGACTTTTTTTCTTGGAATTTTGAGTTTACATCTCGTAAATTTTCTCAGAATTCAAATTTTATATCTCACAGTTTTAACCCTCTACCGCATGGTGTAGCCATATGGCAACATACACTTTGTGTTAATTTCCTTGCCACTGTGTCTTTCAGAGAACATTCTCGTTTTTTTTGTTGGAAAGAGAAGACCTTAGTTTAGCCAATGATGTGCTTTGGTTAAGTCACATGACATGCAGTTTTTTTCTGTGGCGCGATTTCTGATAGATTGCCGTCTCTTGTCAGTAGTTGCTGAAAGCAAACTAAAATGTCAGCAACAAACAAGGACCAGCCTGTGTCACATGCACAAAAAAATCATAAAGATCACCTCAGATAAGTTATAATGACATATTCACTATTCAGATTTTTTTTTATGAAATTAGTTTTTGGTAAATCAATCAAATGTATGTGTTGCCAAGCAGCAACACTGTGCAATAGTGGAATGATATTATTGCAATAGTTTAGCTAGCTAGCAAGGTCAGCTGCAATCTGTTAAGCTGTAACAATAACAATATTAATGCTAGTGATATAATGTTAATAAGTTGTATGTTAATGGCATGTGTATAATGGATAAAATCAAATTTAAATGGCAATTTTACTTTTGATTAGATATGAATACAGGTAACATTACATCAATGAGCCACTGGCCTACCACAGTGTCTCAAAAAGGCAGATGCAAGTATCCTGGCTGTAAGGGTATTGTTAGGATGAAATGCACCAAATGTGAGGTATACCTGTGTCTCACCTCTGAAAAAAAACTGCTTTGTATAGTTTCATACATAAAGTTTCAAGGATTATTGGAGAGAGGGGGGGTGCTCAGCCTCAAGTTCATAGTTTTCCTCTCATAAGATTATGTAATGTTGAATTTTCATGAACTGCAGTGTTTTTGGTTTTATGTCAGTGTTTTATGATACATGATATACAGAATTATATTTGTTTTAACTGTATAAATTTGAAATTTAAATAATATTCATGAAAAATGTAGTGAAATTCAAAGAATATAAAGCATTATTCAGCTAAAAAGAATGGAATAAATAAAAGCAGAAGTTGTTGGAAAGTATGTATAAGGTTATAAGTACTGTGTTAAAGCTTATAATAACACCAATTGAATCACCACAAACATTTCTGAGGAAAAATATTAACTATACGTAAACTTAAACTTATTCTAAGTTAGATCCACTATTGTATGTTGTTGCCGTATGACAACAAATCATAAAGTACCTTAAAAAACCCTTTTTTTTTTTTTTTTTTACAGCACTTCAAGTTAAGCCATTCCAAGAAAAGAAAAAGAGTCAATTATTTTTTTTTTTTTATAGGTCTATCATAATGTGTGCGGTAGAGGGTTAACTTTTTTCCTCTAAATTCTAAGCTTACATATCACTATTCTGATTTTTTTTTCAATTGCACGTTTATATCAGTTTATAACTTTTGTTATATCTCATACTTCTGACTTTTTCCCTCAGAATTCGAAGTTGCATTTTTAAATTTTTTCTCTTAATTCAAAGTTTTTTTTGACCTTTTTATTCAGAATTTGAAGTTTACATCTCATTGTTAAATTTTTCTCAGAATTTAAAGTTTGCATCTTGCAATTTTGACTTTTTTTCTTGGAATTCTGCATTTACATCTGACAATTTTGACTTTTTTTTACTCAGAATTCTAAGTTTACATCTTGTAATTTTGACCTTTTTTCCTCAAAATTATGTTTACATCTCACAATTTTGACTTTTTTTCTCAGAATTCTGAGTTTGCATCTTGCAATTTTGGCTTTTTTTTTTTTTTTTTTTGCAATTCTGACTTTTTTGTTTCCACCACTGAATAATAAATAAGAAAGGTCATTGCAACTTTTTATACCTCAATTCTGACTTTTTTCTCGCAATTCTCTCAATTTTATATCTTACAGTTCATATGCTTTTTGGAATTGCAAGTAAAAAAAAAAAAAATCAGAATTAAAAAGTTGCAATTACCTTTTTATCCTGTCTATTCCTGTCAGAGTAATCTTTAAATTAGTTTGATCCTTAATAAATGTGCATATTGATGTTTATTTGTTTATTGCAGGAACTTTACAGTCAGTCGTATGATGAGATTGGCGTGATGTTTGCTTCTATTCCCAACTTCTCTGACTTTTACACGGAGGAGAGTATAAACAATGGAGGAATAGAATGCCTCCGAATCCTGAATGAGATCATCTCTGACTTTGACAGTGTGAGTGTCTCTTTGTCTTTTATTTCTTCATAAATGTCATCATTTGTTCATCAGAAGTTCTCTTTAAAATCATATGATGTGTTTTTTATTCGGAGTAGCTTCTGGATCGCACAGAGTTTCGCCACATTACGAAGATCAAGACTATCGGCAGCACATACATGGCTGCATCAGGCGTGACGCCAGAGAGCAACACTAACGGATACGCCGACCGCAAGGTCAGCTGCACAACACATGCTATCGCATAATACTTACACTAATGTAGTCTGTGTTACTGATGTTGATTATGTGTTTGTGATACAGATAGAGGATCAGTCCATCCTGGAGCGCTGGCAACACTTCGCTGATTTGGCAGACTTTGCACTGGCTATGAAAGTTACACTTGGAAACCTAAACAAACAGTCATTCAATAACTTTATGCTGCGCATAGGTCAGCAAACGTCTGACTGAATTACAGACCTATGTTACTTCTGCTTATATAACAATATAGTTGAGTATGTGTTATATTTAAGTTTTTTTGACCATGTGACAGTTTTTTGTGTGTGTTTTATTGTCAGGTCTGAATAAGGGGAGTGTGTTAGCTGGAGTGATTGGCGCTCGCAAACCTCATTTCGATATATGGGGAAACACTGTAAATGTGGCAAGTCGTATGGAGTCCACTGGGGTTATGGGTAACATACAGGTGATATAAGCTTTATTTATTTATTTTTATGTACTTAAAAAAATTTGAATAACTTCCCAATATCATCTCAATATTTTTCATATTTTTCATCCTTTCAATATTTTCAGTTTTAAATATTAAGCCTTTTGACAAATATTTTCCAAGTTTTCCACACTGTTTTTCACTAAAACAAAGGAAAGATGATATTTAATCATTATTTAATCATCATTATTTATACGCCGAACCAATATAAAAATATATAGTAAAAAACAATTTTCCTTTTTAAATTAAATATTTATACAATTTTATAGAAAATATAAAAATGTATATTTTAATTACCCATGACATTATAGAGAATAAGTGATTTGGAGAATAGATGGATGTATATTTTAAATATTTAAAATTATATATACTTCTAAAATAATTATATTATAGAAGATATATAATTATATATCTTCTATAATAATTATATTTTATTATATACTATATAAATATATAATTGATATTAATATACATTTTGTATTTGTATTAAAAAATTTAATTAATTAATTAAATAATCAATGTATTATGTTTAATAAATACATTAAATTTAAATAAATAAAATAAATCAAATCAAATAAAACCTGGAGACCTCCTTGAACATTTTTGAGTCATGATCTTTTAATCATTTTTGAATTGAACTTTATCTTCTAATGCGATTTTTGCAACAAAAATGTAATTTGAGATGCTATCAAAACATCTCTGTCCTAATGCTCTAATACTTATGAGTCATGAGACCATGTAATGATGCAAAAATATCTTAATGGCATTGACTATACATCGTATCACTCAGCT